>DWRA01001207.1:0-18166 GCA_018250295.1 Spathilepia clonius
AATATGGTAATTATATATATGCAAGGGTGGTACAGCCCTGTAGTCCGACCCCGACGGCCCCACCGCCACACTTATTTCTGCCTAATAACAGCAGTGTTAAGCGCTGCTGTCTTCTGGTTAGAAGGGTGTGGTTGTGTTCCGTTAAAAATCCAGGAGTCCTCCGCGTAACACTAATGGTCGCCTAGTGGTTTTAGTCGGTAATCCCACAAAATTGTACCTCTCCCACGGTACCGAGTACCTTTTAAAGGAACATAAAAAAAGGCTATCACTGCATATCTACAGGCCCCAAACAAGGAACTATATAAGTGAGAGGTACTCTTAAGGCCTAAATAATAGCGATGACATAGCACTATAGTATGATAGATGTGGTTTAAAACAGTCGGCGGGCTGTAACAAATTCGGCTGAGAGGCGCCGCATTCTTACCCGCGTAATTACATAGGTACCCGCGCTAGAAATATACAGTAGTTTAATTTCATACACGACGCTCGGGAGAGGTGCACACAGATGCGTTTGTGTGTGTGGGTGCGTGTAATAATATTGTAGGTATGTAGTTGTACTCTATTATTGTTTTGTCTTTTCTGTTCGAATTGTTGTACAAATCTTTAAGATCTTTGTAGTGAGTTTTGAAACAATCAGTTAAATATCAGTTTAAAGGTGGTAGTGCCCATTGTGGTAGACTCCGGCGGCACCACCGTCCCACCTATTTCTGTCTAATAACAGCAGTGTTAAGCGCTGCTGTTTTCTGGTTTGAAGGGTGTTGTAAGGAAGACTTACTTATCCGAGGCATTCCAACTTAGTCCTCAGGGGTAGCAACGCATCTATGGTCGACTTCAGTTGGGATTCTGGTCTTATTTGGGGTGGATTACAAATGTCCAAGGGTGGCAGTGGCCACTTACCATCAGGTGGACTGCATGCTCGTTTGCTACTCACAATATAAAAAAAATACATATATGACCTATGAATTTAGCGAGAATCAGTTAAAAAGCTACAATAATACTTTACTAAGCGTATCATAATATGTATCCTCTATTTCATTTCCAGCTAATATTAGTCGAGAAGCTTCCACTATATCATCGCACGTTCAAAGAGAGCTTTTATGTCAGAGAAGCTTGTGATCGACGTAGAGTGCCTATGCCGGGCTTTCCACAAATCTGTTTCCTATATTTACTTGACTTTATGTACAGAAACGCACGTTTTCGGCATATCTAAATATAGCCTGATTTCACGCCAGCCTAATGTATTTCATTTTTGTTCAGAAGTAGGCGCTTTATTTTCGCACGTCTAAAAGAGCTTTTACGTCGAGTGAAGCTTCCAATAGACGTGAATTGCCTGAGAGCTTTGAGTAAATCTGTGTTCACTATGTTCATTCGAATTTATTTCAACATTCTTATTGAAACGCACGAACTTGGCATATCCAAAAATGGCTGATTTTGTACCAGGCTAATGTACCCGTATTTCGGTTGAGATAGATAGTACATGATTTAAATTCGTACGTCTAAAAAGGGGTTTTTATGATTGTAGCTTCCGATAGACGTGAATTGCCTGACAGCTTTGAACAAATCCGTGTTCACTATGATCAGTACGATTTTATTTCCCCGTACTTCCATATATATATTATTATGCATATTATATATGTATATTATCACATATACTTCTACATATACATTTATATTTTTATATGATGGAGTAGCAAACGAGCATGCAGTTCACGTGATGGTAAGTGGGTTGCCACATACATGCCATTACAAATGTCCATGGGCTGCAGTTGTGCAGCCCATGGACATTTGTAATCTACCTCACATAAGACTAGAATCCTACCTGGGGTCAACCATAGATGCGTTGCTACCCCTGAAGACTAAGTTGGAATACCTCGGATAAATCAGTCTTCCTTACCACACCCTTCAAACCAGAACACAGCAGCGCTTAACATTGCTGTTATTAGGCAGAAATAGATGTGCCGGTGGTGCCGCCGGACTCGAACCTCAAAGTGTTCTACCACCTTTAAAATTAAATGCATTGTCTTTCTTTACATCATGGAAGTAGCAACCGAGCATGCAGTCCACCTGATGATAAGTGCTGCCCACGGACAAATGCAACGGACCTTAGGTAAAATTGGATTATTAAGTTGGATTACTTCGCATAAGTGTTCTCCCTAACCACACCCTTCATACCAGAATACAGCAGCGCTTAAGATTGTTGTTACTAGGCAGAAATGAGTGTGATTGAAGTGGCCTACAGGGTAGAACCACAGTGGGTTCTACCACCTTCAAACCTACTTGATGTACGAATCTATTTTTAAAGGTAACATCGAGAAGCAGAGAAAATATGGACATTTATATTGCAATCCTTAATGTACGGAAAACTTTTAAGTTCTAAGTAATGCTTCCCATAGACGCGAATTACTTTTTAGAGCTCAGGTTTTTTGTTATTACAACAATAATATTTCGTATCACCGTTCCCATATCGTAAACATGCTAATTTTAAAATGATATCTAAGTTATAACTTACATAAATACTTATATGCTTTAATATACTTTATCATAATAACACACTGAATTGTTATCGTTAGGACTTGCAGGATGCTCATAAAGTAAAAGTTACTGCAACTTTTCTATATTACTCATATTATATACAGATTTAGAATTTACTAAAATTTCTACCTGAAAATGCAATCCTGAATACGAGTAGGTAATTCTTATTTGGCATGCTGAGAAGACGATACCGAAACGAAAAGAGACAGTTGTCGAAAGAAGGCTACATCTTTTTAGGTAGTCGACAATCATTACTGTCCCACAGCTGGGCATGAGTCTTACTTTAGTTATTTCGGTATCGAAGTGCAAATTACCACACTTAGACTTTGTACACTTTTAACAACTTTTTGTTAAATAACTTTTCGGAATACCTATAGGTTTCCGATGTTCACGATGTTCCCCTTCACCATCACAGCCAGTTATAATAATTTATTTCTAATACAAACGTAATTTTGGAAAATCAGAGCTACATGCCTGAAATTCAAATATAAGACCTCCCGATCAAGAGGCCGAGTTTCAACCACTAATCGCATTAGGTAACTTTTCTTAAATCTGTGAAACATTAAACGAAAAATAGGAGTGGTGAAATTGATGCGTGTATTTCTAAATACAGAACGACACAAGCTATCTATAGGTACAGGCCCGCTGAGTCTAATTACGCAAAGTGATAAATGCAAATTCGCGCTGTCACCATCCAGGCTCGCCACATCTTTTGTCACATGCAAGTGGCAATTGTGGCAAGTAAGCGAAGCAACGCTGAACACAACTGCCGCCTGGAAGTAAGCCAAAATAGTTTCCATTGAAGCTTTCTGGGCAATGTTTAAAGCTTTTAAGAATGTTAAGTACTCCGGTATTAACTTTCATTAAAATTTCACGTGTTTATGTGTTTTTTCTTTTAATATTGAAGCAACTGCTAGATAGGTAGTTGATAAGACATTATTTTTCAAAATGCTCACTTTATACAATACTTAACAGCCGCAACGACCCGCGTGGCGGAGCGGTCACCATACCGGTATGACACGCAGTGGGTCCCTGGTTCGATCCCCAGCCAGACAGATACATAATTGATGAATTTAATTTCTATTCTGGGTCTGGGTGTTTGTGAATTTGTCTACGTGTATCCATGGCACCCCCACGACACAGGGAATCTTGGGGCTGTGAGTGTAGAAAGCGTCTTAAACAACTTAACTAACTGTATAAGTAAACAGAAGAAAGGAAAGCAATAATATAATAACTATCCTTATACATAAACTGTAACTACCCGCCACGTCTAATCCAAAATCAACTCGGAAATCTGTTAATCCAATCAATCAAGAGAATCCGGCGGATGGTGAAATATAATACAATATTGCAAAACTGTTTAGGGTTTCATATATTCCAAATGCTTCTGACACGAGTATTATTATGTAGAGGATTTATTTTATTTTTATTTTGTTGAAGTAGCTAACGAGCATGCAGTTCACCTTATGATTAGTGGCTACTGCTGCCCATGTTCATCTGTTTTCAACCCTAGATAGGATTAGAGACCTACCTCAGGCCTACCTGACCTACCTGGGCACGCACGCGCTGCTATCCTGCGTACTAAGTTGGAACGCCTCAGATACGTGTCTCCCTTAACCTTCAAACCAGACGACAGCAGCGCTTATAACTGTATAACACTTAACAGTGTAACACTAGACAAGATAATTAGGCGAACACAGGTGTGGCAATGGTATCTCCAAACTCGAACGACAAAGGGTTCTACCAGATTAAGATAGTGTAATGTACTTAAAAGAATGCCGTAAGAAGATACCAGCTCTGGAGGGCTTAAGGCCCTAAATAAAATGTGTCATTTAAGTCGTATTGAATCGATCTAGGAGGGGCGGACGGTCGGGACCCAGAGAGAAGTCGCCCTCACTGGCTAAACTTGCGAAAAGCCAATATACTAATTATGAAACCGAGCGAAACTCGGTCAACCAATATTTAAGTTGATATAAGATCAAGGAACAGGTAGCAAGGAGGTTCGCGCGCAGTGCTCATAAATTAACTTCAAGTTAAAGAGTATAATCTGTTAGATTTAAAGTCTGTATAGTATTATTCTAGTAATCTAGTTTGGTAGCAGGATAGCAGGATATGGTAGCTTGGAAACTTTCCCCTGTAGCCGGGGAGTAGTACGGCTACGGTAGCCCCTGCCTGTCGTAAGAGGCACCTAAAAGAGGACTTCCGGGGTTGCGGGCGGCAAGAGTGGGAGCTCGAACCATCCAGCGAGCGACCCCGGGAAGGACGGCGGCATGTGTAGTCGCATGTCGTCGTGTACCAGACGGTGCGGCGGGCGCAACTCTTGCGCCTACCTGTGATGAGCTTGCAGAGGCAACGCGCTTGGAGGGCTCCGGTTGTGTTCCGTTGGAGATCCCGGAGTTCTCCAAGAAGCGCTGAGGACGGCCACCGGGGGGGCTTTAGTCCGGTAAGAATCCCACATAAACCCGTGCCATTCCCATGGCACCGGGGTACCTTAAGAAAGATTCCCCACCGTCAACAAAAAAAAAGACGTCCAAGGAAGGTGTAAAACGTGAGAAATATGAATAATGTAAGGAAAATAGAAAAAGCAATAATTTTATTTTCCCATACAAATAGTTCAGAATTTAGTTATTGAACTTTGACACATTATTTAATTCTAAGGCGATACGAAGTTCGCCGGGTCAGCTAGTTACAGATATTTTTGTGGTAGTACCTACCTCCATATCGGCCTTCGAGAGAATGTTCATATAGTGATGGATGTTTAAATCACATCGCAGTACGTACTTCGTGCCAGATGTTGCCGGCACTGCGGTCACGTCGCTAACTTACCTCTGCTTGTAAGGGTATGAAAAATAAAATTGATTTATTTTATTACCTTACTAGCTTTCATCTCAAAAAATTGTGCTAAACTTATGTGCTTACGTAAGGATATATTTACATAATATATAATACTTTTAATTAAAGATGACCATGGGCGGCAGTACCCACTTACCATCAGGTGCAGGTCACGTTTGCTACTTCTATATGATAAAAATGTACAAACCATCATATTTCACGCATATTTTCGTTCTAATGCGCCTGATTGACTCGGATGCAACTTTTTTTATCGTACACAGCTGGTTATGAGTACATTACAATTGGAGGAGAACTGGAGTTTACTTATAATGGGAAGGAAATAATAGTAATGACTTTTAATGGATAAACCGTAACACCCTAGTAAATGGTAACACACTTCAACTTACCTATTTAAGATAATTTCATTAAGCATAGCGTATACCTCACTACCTTGCCTCAATGCGGATAAAGAATTATAACTCGAACACATTAGAACTTATCTAGATCTATCTAAGAAACTATAACTCATTAATTGACCTCCAAAGTTATAACGCGGTACGTGTCTGAAATCGTGTGTTCCCAACGTTTTGACGTCACGTCCTCACCGATAACGCTTCTGGCTAAAACTTGTCTCCGTGTGGATTAGGTTTCGTTCACAGGGACGATCCATTCGGTATTCTTTAAATAACATGATAGATTAAATATAGACGTTGACAAAAGATTATAAAATTGATGGAGTTTCTTGCGTCGCTTATTCTCCATAGCGTAACTTTTTACAAAGCGGTAGTAGCATGTTGACGTTTAAAAAGAGTTCTGTGTGAATTAACTTTGAATAAATGATTTTTAGTTTGGTTTGTTTTTTATTTTTTATTATTATCTTTATTTCATATCACGTGTATGTCTAAATCTATCTGCATTTAAAGACGATCAAGACAAGGTATTCTGTATTGTTAAAGTAATGTGGATGGAGTAAGGTGCAAAAAGTAATACTTTTTTCAATGTAACTGAACGGTAATATTACAAAATTTTCAATGTAGGCAAGCCCTAAACCACGTAATTGTGGCGCGTGTACTTATTGGACTTATGGATGAACGTAATATACGATAGTTTTGGTCCAATTTAGGAAATACAAAATCAAAATACATTTATTTAAATTACCATCCTACTACCAAACTGTCGGTAAGCGATAGGTTACTATCTTTGTAGATCCGTGCCCAGCAGTCACATATTCATACTGATGAGGAAGCAACACCCACTGCAGTCGAATCGTGGGTAATTACTTATTATTTAGTAGTAAATACCTAACTTTTAGGAAGTGGAAAGTATGAAGAATATTACTTAATACAAGTCACGCCAAAACGAAGCGTACGTGCGGTGCGGGCGGTCATTCATGTTTACACTTTGAGTATCGCTGCAGTCCTGCTAAATGTAAATAGTAGCTTACTCTTATATTTAAAGGTAGAGCACGTTTCTTTATGGTCAGATCAATAAAATAGATATTTGTAGAATCTGTAGAATCTTTATTAGAGTACTTTTGTATATTTGATATTAAAATAATATGTTTATCAAGTAATTTGTATCGGTTGGAGGGACATTGACGGCATATTTATGAAAAGATAGACGACAAATAAACGTAAGCTATTTTCATATCGGGTATTTTTCATAAAGTTGCTTGTTTAATAAAAGTTCTCCATGTAGTTTAGGAACAAGAATAGTGCTACGGTGTTTCTTCCTGTCGTAAGAGGCGACTAAAAGGGGGCATTCGGTGTTGTAGGCAATAATATTGGGAGCTCGAGCCGTTCAGTCAGGCACCCTGGGAAGGACGACAGTATGTGTGACCACATGCTGTCGTAAATACTGGACGACGAGCTGAAAGTTTACCAGGGTAGAGTTTGAACGGGGCGTCGCGCTCAGAGCACTCCGGTCGCGAATCTTTGGAAATCTCGGAGACTTGGGGGTTCCATCTTGGGACTTCCACTTGGGGGTTTCAGTGAGTGAAAATCGCACATTACCTAGTGCATTCCAAAAAAAGAAAAGTTTAATTAGGGTTCTATGATATGGTTATGGTATATTTAATATTCGTAAAGCATGAAACTGACTTAGAGAGTAGTCATGAGTGATAATAGGATTACTTTTTATTTTTGAGATGTATTTTATAATTTTATATACATTTGAACATCTTACTTTACATAGTCTTTGGATGAGACCTTTTCATGCTGTCCACGTATTTTGCGGGCAACAGCTGAGAGTCGCACCAAGCCAATTTAGTTTTTATAACCAATGCACTTCTGGCTATATTCGCGTGCAAACGCTCAGCTTATTATGGTAATTTTTTGTCGCCATTAAGTTATAGCACTAATTGATGGTACGATTCTTGAATGGTGATGTGTTTTGGAGAGTTTGAACGGTTTATTTTTGGGTAACTTGGCACTTGGGGATACAGAAATTTTGAAAACATATTTTGTTTGCTAAAAATCATTGTATTATTTTTATCTAAAGTTACAAACATGGACATCATTTATAAAAAAAAAACTGGTTTAACTTAAATACTTAAACAAACACTGGTAAATCAAATTCTAGCTATCCATACTTAACCAGCAGGTGAACCTTGGTCCAAATCCTGATTATCCTGAAAAGAGGCAACACATACTCATTAAAGCAGTGCCGTATTTAATGTAAAAGGACGTATGATTTTATCTGCTAACATAAGAATATTAGTCTATTCTGAATAGCAATCATATTAATCCACATCAAGTCCTCGAGGTTGTAAACGAGCCTTCTAATTGTGGATAACGATGATTCAATTAGGAATTAAATTACGTAAGGATGTGTAGACGCCGCTGGGAAAAATATAGAGAAACGTGAGGCGCGAGATATATTGAGTGTAACGTACGAGTAACGAGATATTATATGAGTTAATTTTATGATGATATGAGTTAATTGTGTATGCAAACACTATATTCTCTTATAGTGTTTGCTTACACAATTAAACTAAAGTATGGGCGTGGCATCGTTTGAGGTGCCACTGCGGAAATCGTAGCGACTCATATTTATTGACTACTCACAAAATAAAATTCCCTATAGAAAAAAGACGGTATCATATTATTCACTATAGAATTTGTTACAACAAATATGCTAGATTAGGCTTCCATATTCTATGCCTTCGAATCGCACATATAGACTTTTCTAGAAGATTGAAAGTCAATCTTATATTCTGAAAGATTCTTAACAATGTTTCAAAATTTTATTTTTTGAATGTAACTGCTTTATGTAATGTGTAACTTTTTGTGAAGTATTATACCAAGTGAACTATGGTTAATAATATAAACATTCTCCGTGTGCATAAGACTATATCTAATATATCCAAGGTGGGTTGTGATCGTTGCAAATAAATGTGTCCTCTATATATCTTCAGTGTATATACACAAGATAAATCATTATTACGACACTGGCTCGACGCGGAACGTCTTTATTATTTTCTCACGATATCATTCTCTCTTCTATATATTCCAGTATAACATTCGTTAAACAGCACGTTCTACACAAAGCGAAAAGCACGCGTGTTTGCTAATTGCATCTCAAACAAAGTAAAGCAACATTCAAGAATATGTAGCTCATTTGAGTGTAATGTCACGTGCGCTAAGCTGTGTACAGACGTGATCACCGGCAGATGGAAACTGGCGGACAACTTACTCGAAGGTGGCAGATACCATACTCTTTATGTATCGTAAGGATTATAATATAACAAGAAGTTAAAATCAACCAAGAAATTCGAGGTTCGAATCGTTATGTGTGCATTAAAAATTAATTAATACTTGCTTTAACGGCGAAGGAAAGCATCGTGAAGAAACCTGCATATTTGAAACATTATAAAAATATCTTCTAGGTATAATACGCGAAATCTACCACTTTGCACTTGAAAAGTTAGTAGGCGCTATCCCTCTCAATTTACGAGGAGATACGTGCCCAGCAGTGGGGCAGTAACGAAAGGTACGATAGACTTCACAACAAATCTGTTAATAGAAAGCTAGTTAAATATACAGTTTTAATGTGATTCCTCTGAAACCTGTCTTAGTTTACTTCCCCCCCCCCATTAATTTTATTAAAGTAACATTAATTAACAATATGCTACGTAGAAACCGTAGGTTACATGTAATGTAAGATTTTATAAATTAATTTGAGAAATTTTCACCAATATAATGAGAAATATTGAACATCATACAAGAGTTTACAAAGGTTCATTTGCCCTTCTTCCCGGGACTGAAGGAATACCTTAAATAAAAACGGATAAAGTTAAGTGGCAAAGTTTCGCAACAGGCATCCTTACGCATGCCCCGTATTTAAATTGCCCATTTACAGGCTTCGCAGCACTGGAATGAGCCCCTTACCTACGCCTAAGATTCGTGGTGTTCAGCTTACAACAGATTTTATGAGAAAACTGAAAAAGAGGTGTATATTTCTTGTGCATTTTTAAACTCTTAGAAGAAGGAAATGGGTACTCAGTACACTTGATATTTAATGATTACTGTCATCCATCGATATTGGTAATAATAACCTTTGGTCTATACTCTGAATGACAGGAGTTTAGGTTATAGTCTAACAACCTGTCCAAGTGCAAATTGGTAAACTTTATACACATACATCTATGTAATGATTACTTTTTATATCATCGGGCAATTTCATGCTCGACTGTTAATTCGATTTTATAGCGCGTATTTCCAAAACGATTTAATCATAAGACAAAAATCTTTTGCATACAAGTTTCTGCAAGAGTCTATTTCCACTAAAAACCATCCCGGAAACGTTTCTTCAAATTTCTATTAGACTTGATCATCATGAATTTGACTATTTGACTTACAAAGTTGTTCGCAAAACGTTCATTAAACAATGAATATTTATAACGAATCAGAGAGCGTTAACGCTACCTTAAGTTGGCGAAATATGTTTATTTGTGTTTTCAGCTAACTTTTGTGGAAACGCGGGCTGGGAAGCAAGTTGAACTTAATTTAGGTTTAAACGAAACTAATCCTTACTTCCCGGTAATACGGCATGGATTAGTAGTTGATACAAAGTTGGTCCAGGAAGCCCACGGGCACGATAAATAAATAGTTGTAGGTTGGAAGTTGGTGAAACTTCGCCACGTCTTTCTTCCCTTTCCTCTGAATTTTTCGTTCGCACTCTGAATTATTTACCTTTCGCTGTTTCGATAGTTGCTGTTCTGAACTGTTCAAATTACCCAAATGTCACATTGTCAGCGACGAAATGATATACCTAAATTCTAAGTAAAGAAAAATGTTTAAGTAAAAGAAATAAATATCGTGCTGGCGTTAATGGTAAACATTTCATTGGCATTTCTTCGCAATATTCTCAAAGTTCTCAGAGTGTACATTGTATCGTATTGTATTGTAAACAGGGGGATAGCTGGGTGAATAGGTTTTATTCCTCATTATTACTTGCGTTTTAGGTAAAATCTCATGTGAAGTAGAACTAAAAGTTACTTACTACTTACTACTTAGTTTAATGTTAAACAAGTTTCCTCTAATTGTAATTTTGAAAAGCAGCAAATTTTGACTATTGCACATTTATAGGTAGGATAATTAATTAGGGAGGTTCCTCTAATTTGGAAATATCGCACTGATCTATATGTATTGCCGAACAGATATATATATATATATTTTACAATATATATTTAATTTGATGCGTTAATTATTGCTCGTGGTGAAACAAGTGCCTAAAACTCATTTTTACCGACTGCCGTTCTTATGGATTATTGTTCGGTTCGAGTTTAAGTTCGGTTTATTAATTTGAAAGTTTCGCTGCGCTAACAATCCCCCGTTTTAACTTATCTTAATAAGAAAAGTTTTGATTTAAACAATGATTAGGAGAATTGAAATTTGCATTATGATCGTCATAATAATTGTTCTGCTCTTAGGCACTGGTGTCATTTCACAGTGAGTGTTTCACAGTTTGAAATAACTACTCTTGTCTACTTTTCTTTCTAGTTCAGATAGTTTTCGGCACCGTTATAGCGAGTGATAAATAGAATTGGAGTCCTAGTTGAACTCGGTCACATAATAAACGCTACTTTTGAGGACTATACACCGTAGAATGCCTCGAGTAAATGTAATAACTATGTTTCATCTCTTAATCAAGATATTAAACTAAACCTTATGTTATAAGTAATGTTATTGCAATCGAACGACGAATATCTGTAACATTTTAGTTTTTCTTTGTATTGTCTTGTCTTAGGATGTAATAATGCCAAATGATAAACAAAATGTACACGTAACATCGGTTACTAATCAAATCTGATACCGCAACGAAATATGATATAAGGAAAGTAATATTCGCCGAAATTAAGCAATCAAGTCATTTTTATTGCGTTCGGTATTATCTTCGGCAATTGATGATGCTGCGAGCAATAGCGAGTGTCCTGTGGGAACACGTGATCTGATGGAAGTGGACAAGGGAGAACGCGTGTAATGACACCGCTTTCATACATACACATGATAGAAAGAAAAGGAAAAAAATATATTCACGGACGTAACACAGTACAATTGAACAATTAAAAATAATTAAAACAAAGCAAAACACAAAAACATAAATACAATATCGAAAAATATGTTAATGATAAATATAACGGACTCTTGTTTCAAATCAGACACTTTTGTCATTTAATTATAGTTACAAATATATTTCCAGGCTCAAGCTCAGTAAATGTCATGAGCAGGTAGACCAAGTTATGGCGCTGGTTTTTAGTTTATAGGTAATTATTAAAAAAAATGATCATATGATTAATTGTTATAAAACAATAACTAAGTAGTAATATTGTGGTGCTTCAATATTTATCTTTAATATAATAGATAAATGTCACCTTTAATATATCAATATAAAACTACGCAATAAATAAACTTCCGTGGAAATCACGAAAATATGTATTTTTAAACTTGTAAGAAATATTTTCAGTTAAGAAAATTAACGTTTAGTAAACACATTCATAAGTCATTCCTTTTTATACACATATTCGTATACTTACAGAAATCTGAAAATGTTTACCGACGAAATAAATGTAATCGCGTTCGGCGGTATTACTAACAGTATTTATTCCCTAACTCATTACAGTCGCGGGATCCAATCCGGGGTTTCCAACTTACGGTAGCATCACATTGGCTGCGGGTATCCCTAGAGTCGAGTTGAGATTCCAATGACCAGTATCGTAGATCCCCTCGGCCCTCCTGTAACATGCGTTTAGATACTAATGCGGGGAGTTCGATCTGGCTGTAGGGGCCAAGTATCGGTGGTTACTTGGTTATGATCTGATATTGCCTTTATTGGGGGGCGTCGAAGGAGGTCCCACATGATCGAGGTGTCACAAATGGGTTTTCCGGCTCGTTTGCTGTGTCTCTCCGTATCTACATTCCGCTTCGTAGGAAAAATTTTGCGTCTGTATGAATTTTCCGCACGTGATTAACATTTAACCGGTCGGATGAAGACGCGAATATCCTTATTTACTATATTATTATCGAGTTTTATATCATTGTTATTTCTAACTTGGTCTTGGATTATGTTTTGATCAGATATTCAGCTCCAATTAAATGTATTTGTGGAACTTTACGATTAGCTAGTCGTTTTCTAGTTTAAAATATCGGAAACGTTAAAAAATGAGCGGCATGTAACAAACGTACAGTCCCACGGATCTCGCAGCCAGAACACGCAACTGCAATCTGGTTTACGGGATGTTTGCGCTCCTTGTTGCTCCGAATGCGCCTTACTATTCCGCTCGGAAATTTATCTGTGGGAAATACCAAAATTCCAGTAGGTACAGGCTTTCGAATTATTGCTATGGCTGTTACGTCATCGGGTCGTGGTTTAGTGTACTGTGTCCTAGTCCGATGTAGTAATCCAAGAGATTTTGGTGGAATATATTTTCTTGGTTTCGGAGGTGTTAAGTAATTTAAAGGATTTATACAAGTAGTAGATACAAGTCTTTGCGAAGTGTTTTATACATGTTGTTACCCTTGTGGATTAGTCTGGAACGCCTTGTATGAGTATGTCTCCCTTACCACCTAAATATAGAAGCTCTTAACATTGCTGTCATTAGGCAGAAAAGGGTGTGATGGTGCCTCCGGAATTGAAACATCTTCGTGTTTGTAGTCAAGTGAAGCGTTATAACTGAAATAGCACTTCATATTTTGTAAAAAAAGAGGTCGATTCATATAGACAGCCTTACAATCATACAATCATGTAGTCATAAACATCGATATTTTTCATCAGATATAATTTTAAAATCCTCACTTTCCACGTAGTTAGTTCCGAGCGACGTGACATTGGCGTATCAGCGGCACTGCCGGGACGCGGCGCTGTACATCATCAAATATCCATTGTTTTTCATGTCCAATCAAAATCGAATATGCAGGACATACATCGTTTGCAGCGATTTTATATAAAACAAAAATAAAATAGTTGAAACTAGAGCTCCACGTGAGTGCATAAAGGCCGTGTCGCGTTTATTGACACGAAATATTTGTATTTTCGCCGTCACCCTGTTTAACGAACCCGCCTAACGAGTTGCCGGAACATCGATCACACATGTCCACGCACGCTCACGTTTTTAAGGATTTAATGCGTTCTACCTGTGTACGTACATATATCTAATGTCTACACGATTATATACCTAGTCTGTGATTTTTAAATAGAACGTTTATCTGTTATTCATTATCTTCATTAAGTGTGATTTGTTTGTCAAAACTAAGATGTAGATCATTTAGTATACATATAAATATTGTTTGACATATTTGTATTTACCGTGTTTGTGTTTGTACAATGTGCATACGAATGACCGCATTAGTATTTCCAGTAAGAAGTCGCTGCTCATGGCATGGATTTTTAATGCTCTTCCGTTACCCAGAGCAAGAGGTTTTTTTACTATTTCAGAATTATGTATGTTTATTACTATTGATCGCGGATTCCTAGCTGTTTAGCTAATTTTACGTTGATATATTTACAAAAAAAAAATCAAATTAAATTGATAAAACAATTAAATAACCCGTGTTGTTTGAATAATTTTTCGCTTTCGGTAGAGTATACGTATGTGATGTCACGATCCAAAGTGGGCTACAGGTTCTGTCCCCGGCCAGACATGAGTCCCATCGATGAATTATGATTTAAGTTTAAAAGTTTGTCCATTCGTCTGTGTGTCTGTATAGCTATCACAATATTACTATCACTAGCGGAATCTTTGTATACAGCTAACAATGTAGTCCTTAAGTGTCTTTTTGTATACATTTTCCTTGAAATATAGCACATTACAACTACGTATATGCCTACTGACCTTAAGAGGAGTTGTCTTAAACGTTGAGGAAACAAACTGGCTGACGGATGATGATGGATGTGGGGCTGTGCTCTCGGGGGACGTAAACACACGTCGGTCAATAGGGATGGCCTATTGAAGATCAACTCTCATATACTTTTTACGTGATCATAATGTGTGTTATATGTGAACGTATTTTATGAGGAATATGTTTACACATATGAACCCACATGTGTACTTCCATCTGCCTTATGACAACCGTGCCATCGTTGCTATGGTTTTAAGGGTGTGGTAAGATAAAGACATTTCAACTTAGTATTCAGAAGTGGTAGAACCTCTTTTGGTTCGATTCCGGAATCACCACCGTTACTCCTACTGCTGCCCAATAACATAGTGTTTGAAGGGTGCGGTTGCTATTTCTATACAATAAAAATAGCCATGTTAAAACTTACAAGTAACCAGGCGTGCAGTAAAGCAGTAATATCTGCTTTGTAACACTTCGCCTATCATGTACTATTTCCGTTCCGTCGACTCCGCCAAATACGATCAAGTTTTATTCGTGTAATTTAATATATCGTCAATTTTGTTTCATTATCGTTACACTTGTTTACATCTGAGATCCGCTCGAGTGAAAAACAAACATACACAGGCATTTTCCTCCTCAAATCACTAGCAGGGTAATAAAATCTGCGAATATTTCGTAATCTGAGGCCTCCGACACTTTGATTTTCACCTAAAAACGTGGCATCATTCGAAAATAGCTTCTATAACACTGTGTTAGGGTTCACATTGTGCGTTTGTTATAAATTGCTTGAAACAGTTAATGAGACGCAAACTTGAAAGTTTCTCGAATGTAATCACGCCGCGTTTGAGATTTCCACTTCAATTTGTCATTTCACTTTAAATAAATTATTTGTGTTTGTAATGCTTTGATGTGATGAGCTCGTGTGTGCATGATCGCTGATGTGAATCATTGCCTTCCAAGCTGGAAACCCGGGTTCGAATATGCTCATCTGTTTTACTTCAGAATCCCGTTTTAATAATTAATTCCAGGTGAATTAGCAGTTCATGATAATATCGCAAGGAAATGTGCATCTTCAGATACGTAACGTGTCAGACACAGGCTCTAGGAAAACAAATTTATATCATTTTATATACCGCGCATGAACGTATTTATATCTTCCGTAGTACGCCCGCGCTAACTCGGGCCGTGCCTTTCAAAATGTTGCGTACAAAAATATAGTTTTATCAGACACTTTACGGTCGATGTCTATAGATAGCAATGGTTACTCATTCTATTAAACGTTTTCTATAATATTCTTAGCGAGAATTTTGCTATATAGGACTGAAATCCTTAAATGGAATACATGTTAAGAAGTAGATTACGACAATATTAACAATTTTTTGATTACTGTCTATACCTAATTCGTTCTATCGTAAAATCGATTTCCAGCGTTGAACCTATTGTAAGGCCAGAAATCTTTATGGAGCTTCAGATATAAAATATACTAAATAAATTAAAGCAGAATATTTTATACTTCAAACTTTCATTGGTGCGAAGAAATCAGAGCCCAGCTATGGGACGTGGGCAGCTAAGCCATATAAAGTACAACACGAAGGCGTTCCGCGCCGCTGTAGGAGTTCTCGTAACACGATAAAGTGGATAAGCTCGGACTAAGCGTTTGATGCTAACGCGCTTCTATGGATTTCCTCTGTCAGCAACTAGAATTGTGTTTATGCCGTAATTGACTGAGAGCACTGGTTAACTAATATTATGAAGATAACTATGATAGACATGTTAGTTATTATAAGCCAGTTTATGCGAGTTGCGCTCGGTACTGTGCCTAAGCTAATATCGTAAGATATTATTAATACAGTTCAAGATTTCTTGGATGATTTTGTTGATATAAATAATAATTCAATTCTGATCGTATTTTGTACTTAATGATACGGCAGACGGGTACCTGATGGAAAGTAGTCACCGTCGCCCATGGACATTTGCAACACCAGAGGAGTCGCAAATGCATAGCCAGCATAAACTAATGTAAATTAAGATTTTCTAATTGTTGAGAAGAAACTGAAACATCTATTGGTTCCAAAACGTTCATGTCTACTTCCTGTTCCCTTTCTGCATTTGTCAAATACAAGATCTTTTATAATTTGGCATGGACAAAGTGACACGTGATCACCACGCGGCTTTAGAAAACGATGGTTATTTTGAAGTAAAAGAAAACACTATAGTTTTATTACTAAATAAACAAGTTACGTTAGTTTATAAACATAAGCTAGTTGGAACGAAAAATAAGTGGGAAGGATGACCATTGATTTTGCTTAGTGTGAATAATGCCCATGTTATATGTGATTTGTCTTTTACAATACGACGTTGCAGAACGCCCTGACAACTAGTCACGGCGAGTAACTTTGTCCTATATTTTATATTGAGATGAAGTAGTGTGGCCATGATTTTATGTAATTATTTTGTAAAACTATGTCTTTGCCAAAATTTGTCTAAAATAATATATATTATACTTGTGAATAATTTATATAAAAAAAATGTCAAATAAATATTTGTTTATGGGTAATATCAGTATATTTTTTACAATATTATTTGCAAGAAAACAACCACTCAAAAGGATTTTTATTTTCGAGTATTATAAAAATTCTTAGCTATAATCAGATAAAATTGGTTACTTTAGTGTCTAACAAAAGTTTGAAGTGACCAAAATATGATATACCTACGTAGTTACCACGTTGTTGTGTACCACGTGTACCGAAGGATGTTTGTACAAACATCCTTTTCTACATATGTAGGTCTAACCATATACGTACGTAAAAATAATGTTACCGTTAATATTCCATGTATTGAGTTGGTTCAAGACTAAGGTTTTTATGATATCAGGTTCGGAATATCCCGTTTTCCACTAATAGTGTAGCGACTCTATCGTGCAGCATAAATCTCTTCAGGCAAGCGGTGGTGCGAAAACGTTCGGCTCAGATGAAACTGTCAGGCACAAGATGGATGCCCGCCCGATACTCGAACATGTCGGAGATATGATATATCAAAAGGGTTGCTTTGAAAGAATAGCAAATCATAATCTTGTGCAGTAGTGCTCTATGACATGGGTAGGACGTTTGTCAATTGGTAAATTTATGTTAAGCGACTGTTTGGCTACTAACCTGTAGTTGACCTACGCGTTCATCACGCTTTTACTCTGTTTCATAAGGAGACCTGAGTTTAGCCGCTGAAATGGATAGATGTTGGCAGTGGGTGGAGCGAACTTCTTAAGGACATTACGCGACCTTCCTATGTTCCTACTGGGGCAATCAGTTTAGGGGAATTTTTTGGCAAAGAAATAATACATATTTTTTAATGACACATACAAATTGTTATTTGTAAATTTAGTAGTGGCATACTAAGAAATAAAACAAATAAGATATATAACACGACCTTAACTAATAAGCTGTGGCGGGACACTTCGTTTTTTTTTATAT
>DWRA01001208.1:0-18161 GCA_018250295.1 Spathilepia clonius
TATGTCCATGGGCGGCAGTTGCCACTTACCATCAGGTGAACTGCATGCTCGTTTGCTACTCCATCATAATAAAAAAATAAAAAAAGTACATTATTAAACTAAATGTACACACGCAACACTAATTTAATTATGACATTATTATAAATAAAGTTATCAATATTTAAGTACCAATCTTAAAGCTGTTCCACTGAAACCACAAATAACAACTAATTTTCTACAGGTACAGCATATTTTATTATTGTAATTGATGAATTTTTATACCCATATTTGTTATGTGTATCAAAGTTCTGCTCCCGAAATAATTTTATACATTTATTATGTATATTAACACGCATTACATGAAACTAATTTTGTTTATTTGTTGAACAATAGACAAATTTACATACATTTATAATAAATCAATTTGGTTTTAGGTTATATTCTAAATTTATCACCATGTATGATTGATATTATTATGTAATTTAAAACTTATTACTATGTATCGTAATTATGTTTAAAGCTTACTTTCCAAGAGTTCCAAATAAAGACCCGTTGTTGTAGTATCACAAAAACTACAATAGTTTTTTATAATTTACAATATTGTTCTGTGATGCACATTTTAGTAAAACACGTATTTTATGAGGGAATAGAGCTTATACAAACTAACAGTGACAATGTATTGATATACTCTATAAATATAAGTAAAAAATCAAAATAAATTTAAATATCGCACCATTTGTTCAATTTGACAATTGCTTTTCATTTTTTCAATGTTGCCAACCTGCCAGTCTATTTATTAGCAATTATTTGCTACAAAACAAACATGTAAATTGATCAAATACTTATATTCTTTTGAAATTATTTGCGATAATATACAAAGCGAAGTCGTTTGTAAAGTAATGGATGGTATGTTTCAGTAAACCCAATAATAGGTTTAATACATGAAATGGAACAGGATTTTTGAGAAAATGTCTTAATTACTGTCATTGTCATCCATTCATCCATTGTCAGTCGTATTTATGACTGCATTTCACGAAAGTTTTTTCGAATTTCCGTCTATTATTTTACTGTAAAGCTAGTATTGGTTTGCTACATAGTAAAATCAAACAAAGAGGGCGTAAAAATGTACGTGGAGAATGTCGTGAATTCCCGGCCTGACAGGGACCTTTACAAAACAATGATATCACCGGGAGATTATTCGCTAGTGCCGTACGAAGATGCGCGGTGCAAAATTGCGCTAAGCGAAGTAGCCTGTGTTAACGAGGAGGGTGCCGGACAAATTGAGCCCGAGAGCCGTGTGTTCGGGCGCGGCTTCGACGGCAATGTCATCATTGGAGACACGGAGTTCTTCATCGACCAAGACTTCGAGTTAATTTTGCAGCAGATGTGCTGCGGCGAGGTGTGTACCGCGAGAATGGTGTATAGGGACAAGCGCGGGCGGCTCGCCAAGGAGATAAGTTGTAAGATAGAGCTAAAAGAAATAACGGAGGAACAGCTAATCAGCGACTGGGGCTGGATGCGGCTGTACGAGGCGGCCGTGCACCACAAGGAGCGCGGCGTGGAGCTGGTGCGCGAGGGCCGGCTGATCGATGCGTTCAGACGATTCGGCAAAGCTATGAAGATGGTGATAGCCATAGATCCCATGGACACAAGTTCTATCCCTGTGGAAACTGTCAAAGAACTTATGCAAATACGGGTTTGTATAGTTTATACCTTGCGTAATCCAAATGGCCATTTAAGGAATCATTTTTCTAAAAAACATCTAGTATACCTTCTAATTAGTATTGCTATACTCTACTTTGTCTTTTTGCATTATCAGTCTGATTGTTATTGACAGCAACCATTTGTATTCACTCTCAATCTTCAACTGCTTAGATCTTTAGATCTTTTTTTTTTCATCTTTTTTTTTGGTAGTGACCATCAAATAGACTGCAAGTTTGTATGTTACATTAATTATATAAAACAAGATGGTGGTTCATGGAAGCCATCACTTTGTATTGCCAATGTATATTGCATTCATTACAAAATATTTCCTTTTACAGGTAAAGTTGTACAACAACTTAGCACATTGCCAGCTCCAACATGGTGAATACCGAGCTACAGTAGACCTCTGCACCAAAGCCTTGACATATGACCTGCAAAACACGAAGGCGTTGTATCGGCGTGGTGTGGCATGCATGCATTTAAATATGTATGAAGAGGCTTGGGATGACATCCAACGGGCCCTATCTATTGACCCCAATAATAAAGCTGCACTCCAAAAAGCCACTGAATTAAAACCCAAAATAGCTGAAATGAACAAAAATTACTCTCATGTCATTAAAAAGATGTTTGGGTAAGTGCCTGTGAAGGAATGAGGTCTAAGTATGAGTAGACTGGTCCAGTGAGAATTTTCTGAAGATGGAATGTATGTTAAGAAAAAACTCTTCCTAGATACATACTTAATGTAACACGAAGACTACTTGGTGGCATTTAGACAATACTGTTCAATACGTATAATAATTTACTTTGGATTCGTTACAAATTTCATGTCATATCAAAATTCGGAAATTCTAAAGATTGTAGAATCTGTTTAGCTTTACCGGATAGGTGTCACTGCTACATCTGTTTCTAGATTGGAGCAGTTTTTGTGTTTCAGTGGAAAAATGTGGATGCCAGCTGATTTATATATGAGGTGACCATCTTAGTTTGTACACTGGCAACATATTTGTGATGGGTTCCAGGTAGAATCTCTGTTCTTTATGGAGTTGGTTACAGATGTGTATCGGCGGCAATGACCGTTTGCCATATGGACTGTATGGTTATTTGCTGCTATAACATTGTGATAAAATCAATGAAATTAAGTATGGCAACTTAATCTACAGAGTGCCACAGGAGATGTTGTTTGCCATAATTTATCTTATTTGTATGTGTTACATGTGTATGTAAAATGTTGTCAATACTCATTATTTTATCATTATATGGAACATTGTGCTTCAATAGACATTACACTTTATTTTACTTTCTGTGAAAGCTTGAGTTTAAATTTGTTATTAATATTCTTTTGATGAATTGCGTTTAGAAAATATTGGTAGTTCTATTTGAGTTTTTTGCTGGTGTAGTTTTATGATGGCTGCAACTTGTTGTATGTCTTTTGTATGTATGGTTCATTATCTCTTATGGCCTTTATAAATCTTTGGTAGGTAAAAACTTAGATGGATTTATTATTAACAACAGAGATAATCGGAAGCAATCTGAATTGTGTTGTACCGACAATTGTGCGAGCAATGCCCTGTACTGGTACCAATGCAATGTAATGCCAAGCCCCTTTAGCTTATGTTACTTTTAACACAATTGTAAATATTGGTAAAAAAACGAGTTATTTTGCAACAATGATATATTGCTTGCCAAATATAGCTATATAGTATTCATTAGCTTTATATGTAGTTGCAAAGGTTTACAAGCTATATTTGTAGTAGTATTTATATATGTGCATATATTTTTAATGGATGTTTCATTAGAAGCATAATTTGGCATCCTAAATTTTAGAGTAACTAGTGGCTTACTTATATCCAAATGTATTGTCCGTTCATTGTACAATTTGTTCATATTATATGTAATATGTATTGATAGATTATGAGTATATTATCTTTAAATGTACTTATAATAAGAGACTTGATCAGTTAATCATTCACGAAATTTTAAAGTGGTATTAGGATCTTTTATGGTTCGCATCTATTCTGTACTATTTCTATTTCTGTATCGAAGACAAACTAATCCTGGGTGTTCCAACCTAGTCCTTAAGGGTAGCAATGCATCTGTGACCGACCTCAAATAAGACTAAACTGATCTGGGGTTGATAGGAGGTTTCTATGGACGGCAGTAGGCTCTTAACTACATGCTCATTTGTTAGTAACACAAGATAGCACCTACTACACATTTGAGTACTAAGGTGTAATACAATATCAGGTCGATAGTATTCATAATATTGAACACACCACAATTAATTCAAAATATTGTCAAGCACACTTCATAATACGTTATTTAAGCATATGGGTTAGTTGTGAAGCCTGGATTATGTAGATTCTATTCTATTTATCTAATTTTCCCTATTAGCTGCAATGTTTTATGAAAAATTGATATCTAGTAGATTTAGGTGTAAACAGTCTATTAGTGATTAATTTGTATGTCAACCAGGGTGGAGCTGTGTTCAGCAATAAGACGGATAGGCATATAAATAATGTACGCATGTCGATAAGTGCAGATTGGTTTGCAAACAGATATATAAATTTGTAAGCGTACACCCAGTTACTTCTCAGTTTATAATAATTGTTAGATTTAGATGAAATAGTTCCTAGGTTGCTTCAAATCCTACTCGTAGGATCTGAAGTAATTTTTTTTAATGATTTATATTTATGCACAAGTATGTTTTAACAAATACAAGATCTTTATATTGGTATTTCGTATTCATAAATTTAAGAAGTATGAAACGTCAGTACTTTATTAAATTTAATGTATAATTTATTCTAAATGTTATATTAAGGTATTGAAAATACCATTATATTTAACACAAATATTAGTAGTATATAAGTAATAAAAAATATGAATATCCGTACATTCAATTTACTAATGATGTGATAAAAAGATATGTATTAAAACAAATATATGTAAATTAAAATCCATAGGCAAAAAAAATGTTTTATTTTATTAATTTCAAGTAAATTAATAAAAACAAGTAGTAAAAAAATTAAAAATTTATTGTATAATAATATTTTAATATCCAACATATTTTATAGAAAACATCTTATAAATTATCACTTAAACAGTTATTAACGACTATACTTATACTGTCACTTATAATTGTAAATAGTGTTACTTTATTTAAGTAGCCAGAAAGTACTTCATTAAACAACTATAAAGAACATATTATATTTTTATTTATTTTCAATAAATTTCCCCATATTTTGCCTTCTCAAAACTATGCGATTCCTTATTAATTCATTATAATTAAAACATAATGAATTTCTTCATTTCAAAAATAATATTTATATTACTTATTATCAAAATGGTCGTAAACTGAGAAACCATTTTACGATGTATCAAAGGCTCGGAATATAATTAAGTCGTACATTATTAATTGGCCGTAAATATTATAATAGTAAGTACTAATAACTTTTATATTTAGTACCGGGACATAAAATAGAAAAATCTTAAAAGTTATCTAAAACAAATATATGGATTGAAGTGGCTTATACCACCGACATAATTTAGCGGGTTTTTTTAGGATTTGTTTTATATTTCGTTACAAAACAAATTAGTAAAGTACACAAGACTATTCATAATTTGTTTCTGACAGTGATAACATATTGTTTTCTTAGTTGTTTCACTTTACAAAAATGCTTTTATAATATTAGACTATTTACAGATTTAATAAAATACATCCCGTCTTTTAAAACATACATCTCGTGAGGGTGCTACGATTGCTTCTTGTCCGCGCTGTAGCCGACCGCCGCCGCCGCCGCGCGGTGGCTCACGGAGCCCCAGACTTGTTGCAAAATCTGACAAAGTACAAAATTGATAAACATTAAAAGTTGAACGTGGTGTGTCGTAATTATATTCGAAACATAAGCTGAAAGGTAGTAGAATCCTTTGTGGTTTGACTCCGGCGGAACCGCTACTTCACCTTTTTCTCCCTCATAGCAATAGTGTTAAACGCTGTTATTTTCTGGTTTAAAGGATGTGATAAAAGAAATATGCTTATTAGAGGCGTTTTAGCTTAGTCCTCACGGGGAGTAATGCATCTGAGACCTCGGATAGGATTCTAACGTTACTTACGTTACATTACGTAATCCGGAACTGTATACCTACTCGTTCATATGCTTCATATAAAACAATCTTATAGGATAATTTACATAATAAACCAGTGTAAATTAAAGATATATTGGAAACTTACATAGTCACGTGTTGTCTCTGCGAATTCATCCAATTGAATGGCTACATCACGTAAGTTACCGGTTACCCTGAAATCGGAAGGAAATCGTTTTTTTTTCAATCTTTGATTAAATATTTCTTGTCCATGATTTTATTACATTCTAGTTATACAATTGTTTATTGAAGTTGTATTTATTTTGACTCATTTGGAAATACTGTTGATAGTGAAATTTTATAACACTGACATCTAAAATCGACACTATAAAATTGGCTAGTACATGTTTTGCAGAAAATCATACCAACAAAGCAATTTTAAGTATGTATTTTATTTTCAGCTATGATCGTAGAGATACCATATGATTTTGTAATACACATTTTTTGTACACATTGATACTATTTAATATATTTGTATATTACATATTTAGTACTTATGTACATAAATGCTTTTTTCTTATTTCTCCATAGTTTTCTTTTTTCTTCCAATGTATTTTCTTTAATTTTAACATTCAACCTGTTTTTATTTACCGTTCGGTATCCAAACATTTGAATTTGGAACGAACCTAGAATAAATCCAGACTAGCAGCATGACGATGGCGGCGACGGAGAGCGCCTGCCCGACGGCGGCCAGCGTCTGCAGCGGCAGCGCGGCGCCCAGCACGCCCAGCACGTAGCCCAGCAGCGCCGCCGCCAGCAGCACGGCCGGCGTGCCCGCCAGCTTGAAGATGTTCTTGCCCTCGTTGTGTGCGCGCAGCTGCTCGTATGTTTCTTCTAGCTCCTGTACCGAGTTTGAATTTTAAATCTTACAAGAAGAAATTATCCCGTACCGACATTGAGGGCTGGATATACTTATAAGGTCCTTTTAGGTGGGAAAATTGTCTAGGTACCTTTATTACAAGGTTATACAATTTACCCTAGTAACTATTCAGTGATAGCTTATGCACTAATCATGACTATATTTCATGAAATATAAATTAAATTAATTTAATGAATTTACTTGTTACGAAAACTTATAACTTTGTCACCATCGACTGAATTAATCACTCCACTGTAACAATTGCTTATGTATATTTTTTAATTTTCTATAACGGTACTAATTTTTTCTAAACACATTTTATCATAAACTAAATTACCAAAACTTTATGGTCAAAGATGATAACCTTTAGCAACTTATTGGTTAAAATACCCAACGTTAATATATTATTTTTCATTGAAATTATTAACAGTCAAAAAAATATTTGACCTTGATAAGCTTCTCGCCATAGGTGTTAGCGAACTCGTCGCCGCCCATCTTGCGCTTGGCGTGGAACACGTGCAGCGCCTTGTCCCGCGCGCGCGCGTGCTCGCGCTGCAGCAGGCGCGGCTGCAGGTAGGGCCGCGCGCCGCCCACCACCTCCTCCATCAGCTTCTCGTACACCTCGCGGGCTTCCGACACCGCGGACAGGTTGTTCGCTTCTGCTGTGGCCTTAATCAAAATATTGTTTTAAACTGGTGGTAACGTTATAAAATGTTTTAGGACTTTTGTTTAAACCCCGACAAAATTTCCTTACTCATCGAGTAATAATATTTTTAATACAGTATTAACTCTTTTCCAAGTATAACGGTAAAAAAAATGTTTTTTTACTAACAGATTGCAGAGACTCATTTGGGAGACTAATATGGACCACATTAATATTAACAAATTTCAGTTTGACCAGAATCCACGTTACGCCACTGTATTTAAATCATTAGAATTAAGTTGTTTATAGTCGTCTACTCACCTCTAATATTGTCTTAGGTTCGGGTAGCTCGGTTCCGTTAAATATTTTCATGTAGGCCTTGAAGTAGAGAAGCAAGTCCTTGGCCTTTATCTTCTGGCCCTCGATGAGCTTGGGCACCAGGTTCTCCGGAGCCAGCAGCATCGGCACCAGCTGTTTCAGAGATATTTTGAATTCTTGACTTATATCTGTAAATAAATATTTATTTACGTGTAACTCCGTCGCAAAGTAACGTCTAGCATGATCAAAAATTAGATAGGCGCGCGCTATTAATGTTATGTAGCTTATTGGTAAAATATTAAGGAAATATATAAGGTCTTATTATATTCTTAGAAACTATCTCAGTAGAAAGTAGAAAATGTACCCAATATTACTCGCCTGTTAAGCTGCCGTTAAAATTAGGGTTGGTAGCTACGTTGAGGCCTGGGTGGGGCATGAGGAAGCAGGCCAGCTCCTCGAAGCATGCTGCGATGTGCCTTCGCAGCGACTGTAGCTCCTCATGCTGGCCTTCGTGAACCTGTATCCAGAAATTTAATATTAGTCATGTATGTAACAGAATAGACAATTTCAAGCCTAATACGTAAATTTAAGTGTTTCGCACGCAACCCAAGGGCTAATTTTTTGTCGAGAATCTAGCGGCCTTACCTCAAGCCTTTTCGCAAGCAGTTGTTGTCCACCCACCACGCCGTAAGGATGCTCGTACGGGAAACTCCAGTCTCTGACCAAAAACTGTAGCCGCTGGAAAGGCTTGCGACCACCCTCGTTACTCTGCTGCGCTAGCCGTCCATATTCCGTGAATAACTGTATATGAAATTAGTTTCATTAAGTATAACTAATATATCCATTTCTAATATTAGTAAGGAGGAAAGTAAGAAAAAAAACATGGGACGTTTCACAAATACGCAGATATACGGAATTGTAAAATATGCAGGTCTATATAAAAAACAAACTTTCAACTTCTTTTGATTGTATTTCGCATAAATTTTACAATAAATAAATAAAGCAAAGCTACCAAGCTCACCAAACTCAAAATTGTTACCTGCAAATGCTGTAGGTCGTCTTCTTCGATATTCTGCGACAAGTTGTATATCTGCACGGAAGATAGCATCGTGGAGAGCGCGAACACCGTGGCGTTGTCGCGCACCGTGGACTCGCTGTCGAATGTACCTTGCGTGTCCATCAGGAATATCACCACCTGAAAGGATCTTACGGTTACAGACTACGAATTTTACGGTACTTTTATGTCGCGCGTGATTACGGCGGCACGCAACGCAGTCTCTGCAGTCACGTGGCGACCGCCAGTGTGCGTGTGCGTATGCGCGCAATAATACGCAAAATGCACGCTTCGAGATGGGACGCGTGTGGTGCGGGCGTATAGGGACAAACGCTCTAAACATACACTAATCAGTCTAGTAACAGCTTATTTGTACAGAAGAAATGTGGTATGTGGAAACGCATACACTTACGGGAGCCATTCTAACTTAGAACTTAAGTGATGCACACATCTGTATTTTACCTTAGTATAATTATAATATTAAGAAATTTACATATATCCAAGGGTGGCGACGATCATTTAGGTACTCTATAATTTTATAAAATAAAATACCTTATAAAATTATAACTTGACAGTGGCCTCCCTTAGGAAGATGACGATTTTGCCATTTTCTGTAATCCCGCCTTTTAAGCTTATTGGCGACAAAGAGTAAAGATAGAGCAGTACTATTTTTAACCCACAACATACTGTAAATTAATTGTAACGATCATTAGAGTAACCATGGCTTAACTATCCAATCATTAACATTAAGTAACAACAACTGAATTATTTATAGTTCTTGGTCCGCATATAACTTTAGGGAAAATGATTATTTTCCTTCCCTATTGCTATCAGCATAAGTACGTTGGTAATATACGTGTATTCGATCTGCATCACTCACTTTCTCCCCATTAGCGAGGGTGGCTTTGAAAGGCTGTGACCAAAGCAGCAGCCCGGTGGTGTCCCGGTCGGATCCTCCGCGCCAGCTGAAGCCTTTTAAAGGCTCGTCTTCTGAACCCATCCATTCGCCACTGGTTTCGTTAATATTGTACTGGAATAAACAACAATATGATACTTAGACTTGTCACTAATGTAGCAGGTAGGGTTCATTCCAGGACATGATAATTAATATGATTACAAATGCTATAATGGGGCAGCGGCCTGGAAAGGACATACCTAACAGTATGTCCTTTCCCTGCCCGCTGCTAAGCAGGCTCTTATCTTAGCTGTAGCTATTATCCATTAGCTATAACAGGAAGGACTTGCTCTTAAATAAGGCGGTGAGTATACTTAGAAGGAAGTTGCTGCTGATAAATTGGTAGTGGTGATGTGGCATCTCACCTTGTGATGCATGTAGCGCAGGAAGAAGTCGAGCAGGAAGGACTTGCCCTTGCGGAAGGCGCCGGCCACGGAGATGACGACGGCGGAGCGGTCGCGCACGTCCTCGCGCAGCAGCAGCGCGCTCAGCGCCTCCTCGTCCAGCGTGAATGTGTGCTCGGCCCCAGGGTTCACCACTTGCACCCCCCGGCCAGACTCCAAAGATACCATTTTATCTACAAATTTATGCAACACGTGAAATATACCTAGGTTTAGATTCATTTGATATTCACCTGTAAGTGATTATACATTTATTGTTATCAAAATAACTAGTTCATAAGTTAGCGACACCACATTTAAATGGAATAATCGTTGGTGATTTAAATAAAATAAATTTCTAAACGTCTACAAATCTATGGTAAAAAATGCCTTTCGAATGTGAAATGACTGCAATGGCGATCAAATGTATAAATTTATAATAACAAAAAGTTTATTACATTAAGGTTATCCTTCTTTAAAACAATTGCAAAATTAGTTTATAACCGTAGAATTAAAATCTTCATTTTGTCACTTGTAGCTCTGTGGCAACTACGTATTACAAATGATATCCGATAGAGCAACTTGAGCGCGGTCGGTCCTTGACTAGGCGACCAATAGTAATGTCCAATTTCTATATTTCGAACCTCATGAATACATCCATTACATACATTTCGAATTCATGAATACCGGTTTGTTATTTCTAATCCATCCATATTTTGGATGGATTAGAATTAACAAACCGGCGTTTATGGGTAGGTACCTAATGTCTAATAAGTATGATGCTGATATCGCAATTTAAGCAACAAAGTGGTCACCTTTAAAATACTATTCAGATCTCTATGATATAATGTATTTCGAACGATTTATAAATACTTGTACGAGCTGCCCAGTTATTACCCTATATAAATCCACACTGGAGCATCGTAGTAGGTGCATCTCTGGTTCTCCCCAGGTGTAGCACCTGTGGCCATCCGTGTAACACGAAGGTGTGTGGCCAATAGTTAAATATGTAGTACTCCATAAGGAAATTCCACGAATGTTAATGCTATAGACCTTAGCGTGTTTGCCTTCACCTTGTTTTAATTCCGAAGGTAAAAAAAACAATAATAATAATACAATACGTACCTAATAATGAGATTCTACTATGTTAATTTGTGAATAAAATTGTGTGTTTTGTGAAGTTGTTAAGTCGCAGAGTTTTATACGAAACGATTATAATTTTAGGTATATTACACCTAAACAAAATAAACAACAAAATAATCTAAGGATTTTGCCGTAAACGTGTAATTATACAAATGAATCACAATTTGAGTAAGTAGATAATCTCTATAATTAGATCGCTACGATACACATCACTTACTTATTTAAAAAATGTCCTGGACGTACTCGTTTCGTTAGCATACACTTGTTTAATAGTATATCGAGTGAAAGTGCTGCAAATCACTATTGTTATGAGCAAAAAGACGAGAATCGCGCGTCATTCATTGATGGGCGAGTCGCGGTTACTGAGTGCGAGTGAGTAAATCAGAAACCCACTCCGTAAGGTCGGAACGTATGATGTCATCGGGCTCCGGTCCCATTGTGCGGAGATGATATCATACGGGGCGCTAAATATCAGTTAGACTTTACTGTAGACGAGTCGTTTTTAAACATATTAATCATCCTATTTTGTATATATTTACGTACATGTATTGAAGTTTGATACAGAAACCTCTATCATATTTCATTTACAATCAAACTATGAAAGGAATATAAGATAATAGACTAAAGATTCTTTGACGACTTTGTATATGATCTTGGATGTTTCCGCAAGTTGAGGGTTGTCCAGGTGGTCCATGCATTCATCGAATAAGACTGAGTACATACCTACATGTCTACATAGTATCTTTAGAATTCACGAACGGAAAACTTGGTGGGCCATCATGGCTCAAAGATTTATCTTGTAACAGGCACTCTATGCCTAGCAATGGAACAGCAATGTGTTCATTCTTTTTAGAGGCAAGTGCATGACGTAGTATTCAGCATGGCAAATTCTTGAAATTTTGGCATACTACAAGATAGACATAGTGGTCACCATTTCCCTCTACAATGCAGATTCGATTTTGACCAAGCAGACATATCCCTAACTATATGCTAATGATAAATTTAGATATAATATCTACGTCTAGGTATTCGTGTTTATGTGCATTTACCTACACCAGAACCAGACAGAATCCTAGTATGAACTATGAGGGTAGAACAATATTCTCTTCATACACAACAGTACTTCCTAATAGAAATGCTATAATCCTTTATAATTCTGGGCCATTTACACTTACCCATTGAAACACTCGTGCTGTAATTCAATGAAATAACTGTGCAGTGGAAACGCTCTAATATCGGGGGTATCCACTTTCATTCATCGCACGCGTGGAACGTCGCGCCGTATATACTACACGCGTGATTGCTCGCCTAGACAGTATCAAACTAACATTTGTTTAAATAGTTGCTTTGAAGGGGGTATTAAAACATTTGTCTACAATGCCTTCACAAGAAGGTACTATTGCGAATAAACTTACGCGCGCAGCTGTTTCGTACTACTTCGTTTCGTTTTTGTTAAAAATAGATAGACGCATTAGCATACCTGCGACATGTTTAGGTGAACAGAGGCTGTTCTCTAATTTGGGGTTTATGTTTACAAAAAAACAGTTGGCACACCGTGGTCTTAATCTTTTTTCTTGTTTTTATTTTTTTTATTTTTTATATGATGGAGTAGCAAAAGAGCATCCAGTCTACCTGATGGTAAGTGGCAACTGCCGCTCATGGACATTTGTGATCCACCTCAGATAAGACCAGAATCCCAACTGAAGTCGACCACAGATGCGTTGCTACCCCTCAGGACTAAGTAGGAATGCTTCATTAAGTTTAGTTAGTTTAGTCCGTCACTACAACCGTAAAATAAATAAGCCTAAAGGAGTTATCATTTAATGCTAATACTTATATGGACCCTTGTCAAGTAAAAATACCAATATTGACGCGAATGGATACCTACTACTCCAATAGATTTACACAATATTGAAAATTTAAGTTATTTAACGATAACGTTACACTGAAGGTATTACGGTTCAATGATAACAGTCATAAAAATGCTACAACGTTAATAAAAATTTGAACTTTTAATACTACTTAAGATCTGTTTTTATAGGCTTCTTACATTTCCTGTTGATTGATCATCAGGGGTAGGAGTAAACCTCAGAGCTCACATGGAGTCGCGAATATAATAACTGATATGAACATTTTTTACCGGGTCGGTTAAAACCCCTGGTCATACATTGTCAGCCGAAGCATCAGTAGCTCCCAAATACGCAACGAAGTCAATAATTTAGTTTATTTGTTTACCATAATCATGTATACTTAACCATGCGGGGTCGCAAATCATTTTGCCAGGCACAGACACAAAATTAAACAACAATTTGTTAAAAAATAAGAACTTTATTATTACATTATCATATTTATTCAACTATTAACTAATCCGAAACCGATTTACAAATAAACAATAAACAAGGGACGAAGACGCGCGGTCGCTCTTCGCGTTAAAATTAATTGAGCAGAAAGCAAGCGTTAACACTAGATATCACAAAACCTTAAAATTGTTTTAATTTATAATTATTGGACGATCAGTTATTCATTGTCTGAACGTTGAAGATATGTTTAAAAATCTAAATAATGTAACGCCTTCTTCACTCATAACCTCCATAACATTGTCCCGTGCTGTGTGCCATAAACACACTCACAGACAAATATACAAATACCTAGGAGAGAACAGAAATCTATATTCATCACTGCGATGTCAGATTGGTATAACCGTTACGCCACGATCGTCAAATAAAATAAAATCATTCAATTTTATATGTTGTATGATTATTTTTTAAAATTCCTTGGTTAAGTTTTACAATTTATCAATTATTATTTATACTAAACGAAAGCAGTTATATACATAATAAAATATTCGCAGTGAAGTGAGTATCATGTAATTATATCAGGTAAAGTGTTAATTTTCTGATGTTTCGGCAATGTTAGAGTAGGTATAATTACCTACCTCATTCTTTGGCATATTATATTGTTATGTTGTATAAAAGCAGCAGGGAAACATTCTGAAATTTGAGTAGTGTGTAGTAAATATCAGATCGTAGAAAACATAAACCTAGAAATATGCTAGATAGAAATCCAGGCGAGCAGCTTGTCCCTTTCAGGTCTTTGTCTTTGTGTAATCTTAATTCTAGCAATAAACAGATATGTCCAAAGTGACTTGTAACATAAATTGCAAGAATTAGTTTGTAATAACCGTAATTATTATTTTATAAGGCACATATAACATATTGTATTTGATTATTTACAATATAGAATCTTCTGTAGAGGAAGGAAAGGAAAATATTTGCATAGTAAAAGATACATTTTATATTTGGGAAAAAAGGAAGAGCTTGCAAGTAATAAGTTTGATGAATGAATTATATAAGGCAAGGGAGACTGGTCTACATATTGATAGTAAAAAATAATATTTCCGCTTGTTTACGGGGTGGTGCCAACGTATAGGGTTATTACAACAGTACACCTCTGTGTAGAACAATTATTTTTTCTAACAATTTTTATGGAACTATCTTTCTGCTTACAATTTGAAAATATCTTATATGTATCTCTGTCGACAAAATTAGCCGTTTTAAGTTCTAAAGTGTTTACTAGTTTTCTATTCACGCACAATTTCCAGACTTACACGATAAGCGGGTAATGTTTGAAGAGCGACCGCGGCAATAGCGAACTTATGGCACTAAATAGACAAGGCAATATAGAAACAACCATTTTTAAACATTGCTTTAAACGTGAGCGTGGCATAGAGCAGCTTGATAGCTTCAAAAGACCATACACGACATCCACTGGAGACAGATCATGTAATAAAATATGAGTCTGAATCAAATTATGTTATATTTTGTATATAATATCAGTCTTGAGAACTCGTCAAAAATACAGATGATAATTGAAGTACTCCTATAATCTGGACTTGTTAGCAATAGGCGAGAGAGAAATTCAAACAGGTCGACTCTTTATTTTCGACAGAATTCAGACATAATTTCAGCTTAATCGGTTGAGGTTAACTGGTTTATAATTCAGTTGCAAGAATTTTTTCTTACATACATATGAGCTAATAGGGCAAGTCAGATATATTTCTAATTAAATTACAACCATAATTAAACGGATCATCGGCAACAAACAGAACAGGTATCTCATTTATGTATAGTTTATTTGGTTATGACAAAAACAAATTAAATTGATGACGACGAACATGATTGATGCCCAACCAACTTACAAAAACACACATGTAAAAATAAATATATATATTTTTTACATCTCACAGATTAGTGTCATGATCGCCTGAATTAGTCTGTACACACGAGTGCTTCATTATGTTTGGCTACTTCTCTTAACGTGAAGGTATCGTGTATGGTCTGCCTAATTAGAGTAGTGAGATAGGCTGTGAAATTTTAACAAAGCACTAAATTGAACGAGTTCAAGTTAAACGAGTATGAGTATTTAGATATATATTAATTGGATTCCTAATTAAAAACCGCAGTGTAAGCATTGCATCAAGGATCTGAGTACAGACTTATCGACTGTATTAAACTATATCTTTGCATCAACATAAGATGCATTAACAAAATATATCTAACTCGTAAATGGTGAAACAGTGACTTCTATGGACTTATAGTAACATATATTCATCTGCTAAGAAAAAGTTAAATATATTTGTATATAAGAGTCAATCTCTATAAATTTCACAACTCACCGCACTCACTCCAGTAGTTAACATAAAATATAATACATATATCTATGCCAGAACAATACAACAACTGGACATAACAAATAAACTCACAACTTGTAAAGAATAGGCATCGTAATAAAACGGATGGTTGAATTCAGCTCACATGATGGCTTCTAAACTCTGTCCTTTTGATAAAAAATACTGTGGATTATCTACAATATCATATAATATGCATAATTCATATAGGCTCATTAGTCTTTTTTCTAAAACTAACTGAATATTAATAACAGATTTTGAGTAATGCTATATGTAGCTACTCAATTATATAATAAACACTATGTTTTTGTCTATGTATAAAACTAACTATATTTTTACCACCATTGTGTTAGAATAATAGATGGTTGAACATCAATAAATTCTAAACAGGTGGTTTCTGCTCAATTTTAATGAGCTGCCTATATTCTGTAGTATGCGCTCGTCTCGAGCGCCAAACTACGATTTTAAATTCTAAATAAATGTCTTTAGGTCCCAGTGATAATCGTGACAAAAAATCTATGATAAAAGACTTCTCTAATTCCTCTGCAGAACCAGTACTGTGTGGCCAACTATATCAGTCCCATATATTATGTCCGCGGTGTCACAGCTGCTGCTGCAACTCTCCACAACATTGCTAATGTTTTAGTGATAATTTGTATCAAATTACGTGACTAAGTTCACAATTCGGCGCTGCAAGCATTGCTTTGACCACTACCATGGGATTGACCACTGAACGCCTTGTAAACGCCTTAAATAATTAGATAATAGATATCAAATATCTCATACTATAAAATAAACTACATGTTAAAATAAAATATTTATATGTGTTCTACATTATTATAACGAGATTTCAAGATTCGAGCTCCTGTCTAAGATCAACACAGGTATCACATACCCGCCGTTGCTGTGGTCTATAAACAATTTTATTCACAGTAATTATGTAATTAAGGTATAATTGTCACAACCCAAAATGAATTTGTGAGCCAAAAAACTTTAAACCTAACTTTATACACACGATTGTCTAATTTTTAAGAACTTATACTATGCACCCTAATAGGTTTCTTCTTCGTGATGAAATTCTGTGTATAAAGAAATGTACTTTAAGTTTATCTCAAATCCCATTATAGTTATAAGTATATAGTTATAAGTATATTCAATAATAACTAAGCTCAGAGGGTAGGGGTAGTAAAGAAACAATCATGTGATATAAATTCCGAGTTCTTTAGTAAACAAGCAACAAAATAAACTCTGAAATTTACAACAATCGTCAAACACATTGTTCCCATGATGACAATTTCGAAAAACATTCCAAAAAACATTGTTCGTCCTAAAACAAATTGGCACATTTAGGAAAAAAATTTAAAATCCATGATACAAAAATGTTGGATATGCTTCTGTGTTTACATTTAGAAAAATAGTTATATACAAAATTGAACTCTCCGATACGGGGGATTGTAATTTCCACAAGGGTTACTGTCACTTACAGATCATTAAAAGGGTTTAAGTACATTACAACGGGACCGGTGCAACACAACAAGTGTCCTTATTCTATTACAACACTATTACTATTTGCTTCGATAAGAAAAGAAATGGACATTTAAACAACTGTTATTTGTGCAGAATTCTAAGTAATAAAAAGTGTTACAATATCTTTTATAACTATGTTACATGATGTTACGTTACATTGACTCGTTTGATTTACAAATTTGACCCTAAAAGATTTTATCTATGTTACATTGCTTCATTAATCCGAGAGGGTAATTAAATAACAAATAAATACTAAATATAATATTATCGTTCAAATAAGTAGTTAAATTCGATTTTACATACAACATTCCACAAACAGATGCGGTACAATAAAACACATAATAAAAAAATTGTATGCGATTACGATAAAACATTGGTCACGCTCCTACATAATCTATAGATGCCGCACGATTTACATCCCGGGTCGGATTAACCAAGCAACACCGTTAACACTAAAAAAAACTAACGCTACTTTAAAATTTGTCTACGTACTGTACAAAACCCAACATCATATGTTCCGCAACGAAACGATCCGCCACCGACACGGCCATCGCGTTCCTCACCCATAAACTTTACGATAAACCAACCGCTAACTACGATAAAAATGATTTAAAAATTCCTCTGTATATTGTCATAGTACCGTTCACACTGAGCCGGGCCGCACGGCCGTCCCGCGGCCGCGAGCGGAGCATCACGACAGCTTGTGCTTGCCGTTGGCCGTCGCGGCGCGGGGCGGGGCCGGGGCGGGGGCGGGGCCGGGCGCCAGCGCGCG
>DWRA01001209.1:0-18157 GCA_018250295.1 Spathilepia clonius
AGTTCCTGCAGTTAAAGTAGTTGCGGCCGACGCTCAAACATACGCGGGGTGTATTGTTTGATCGCTGCATCTAGGTTTCGAACAATACTTTTTTTTATTTTGTATATGTAAACGAGCATGTAATACAACTGATGGTAAGTGGCCAGTGCCGTCCAGAATAAGAATTCTACTTGAGGTCGACCACAGATTGTGTTGCTATCCCTGAGGACTAAGTTGGGACGCCTCGGATAATTTTGTCTCCCTTACCACACCCTATAAATCAGAACAGCGGCGCTTAACAATGTTATTATTAAAAAAGATATATGTAGGTGCTGCGGTTGTGTTGCCGGAGTCGAACCACAAAAGGTTCTATCACCTCCAAATCTAAATTATTAATCCGATTCTTAAAGTAGCGTGTCTGTTGGAGACCTAAGAAATACTGACGGTTTCGGATAGGATTCTTTATTCCGTTTGCAATAGAGTCGAAATTGAGGCGGGGATTTGGTAAAATATTACTATTTTGGGATAACGAGTAAGAATTTTCCCTTTGTTAAAGAGAGTCACTTGTCAATTTATTTCGTGCGAGCTTTGATTTAGCTATTCTTTGTTGTACTTATCATGTTTATTCTATCTTTCAGGGTTTATTATTGTTATTAGCTTAGTCAAAAGGCTAGTAAGTTACCCGTACTATTAATGTTTGTTAGGTAATTAGTGGATATATGAATTAAGAAAGCTTTGAGTATTAAAAACGCATCGATTATTGTTATACTAGTGGCTTGATACGAGGTAATGGCTGTAGATATTTGTATTTTTTATGTATAGTTTAGGAAGAAGTTGCCTGAAGTTGATCATAGAAGCTTTATTCCTAAAGACTAAGACTTTGATGAAGATAAACTTGCGTTGAATAGATAAATTAAAATCGATGTTTTTATATAATAGTGTTGGTTTTTAATCACAACGAGGAAGGCCTCGACAATAGTTCTGTGTTAGTCCATGTTAATCATGCAGTGTTCTGATGCAAAGAACGTGATTCTATCTGAGGTTGATTATCGATTTGCATAGGCTGTAGATGTCACTTAACAGCAGATCAACCGCGTGCTTTTAAATAATTTAAGTTTACTCCTAAGTATTTTAAGTACTCTCGTAATTTATACTCATGTCAGTAATAGGGCGGACTAATTTTATTGGGTCGAGGTATCCGTTCTTTAGTAAGGGTGAGGTAACTAAGCGGCTCGACATAGCCTTTGTGGTTTTATTTCTTTATATTGGAATCTTGAGTGCAATCTCTGTGGAGGATTCCGTACAATAGAATTTAATAGCACATAATTACTTTTGTAGTTAACATTTAACTGAAAATAATAATTAATGTTATGTTATTTGTTCAATCCCAGAAATAAAATAAAAGCCTACTTATAGGACCTATTGAACCTATAAAGCCTATATTGAGGAACCTTTGTAATTCTTAATTTACTTCGTCATTAATCCATTTATCAGTAATTGATAAAAAATATTCACGAATTAGCATGAAATAGATTCGTCTTTATCTAAAGCCACTAGAAGTTTACGTCTTGTCTGAAAGTAAAATCAAATTTGTATTATTAGGAATTTTCGACCGGATATCATACATAAAATGTCATATACTTAGAATTGTAATTAAAGGTAAAGGAATTGAGGTTTACCACACTACCCACTGACCCCAAACCACTTGAAGTAGGGATCCTACTAATTTTTATAGCTTAGCTACCTGCGTTCCTCGTAAAGGGACGATAAGCGATTCTCTGCTAATAAATACGACGTAAAACCCACTTTGTCTTCATTTCAATTCACGACTCTACAGCCTTACAATATGACTTACGAAGTCAAGAGGCTTTATAGCCCTGTTGGATAGCTCTTTATAGGTTGTCGAGTGTTGCTGTCGTGAATAATATCGGCATTTTAAAGGGAGAATTTCCTGTCACGTATTCCTTCTAAATTGTCTCCCTTGTGCGGATTGTAAGAAATTTCCCTTGGCAAATGCTTACCCTTATAAAATATAATAGGGCTTATCGTTGTCTACGGTTTCGAATAAGCTTGTATTTTTTGTAATTAAAGTATATGTGTTACATCAATCCCGCCGTAACTATTTCTGTTTCAGAATTAAGCGCTGATGTGTTTGTTTGGTGTGTATTTCAATGGTGTTATAGTTTGTTGGTATACTGATTCAGGTCTTATGTGTAGCAATGCATCTGTACGCAATGTAGGTCTGTGTTTTTATTTGATTGTACGGAGATTTTAGAACTTTTTGTGGATCGACTCCGGCGGCATCACCGCCACTCCTATTTCTGCGTAATGATAATAGTGTTAAACGCTTCTAGTTCTCAGGCTTATGAACGCATATGTGGCCGAACCCAGGTGGGATTCTAAACTTATCTTAGGCAGATTTTTTTATATATAATGGAGTAGCAAACTAGCTTGTAGTCCACCTGATGGTAAGTGGCAACTGGTGGAAGTGTAAGTGGAAATCCCCACTTAAGTCGAACACAGATGCGTTGCTAACCCTGGGGACTAAGTTGGAATGCCTCATTAAGTTTATCTCCCTTCAAACCAGAACACAGCAGCGTTTAACACTGCTGTTGTTAGTCAGAAATAAGTGTGGCGGTGGTGGTGCCGGAGTCGAACTACAAAGGGTTCTACCACATTTAATAGATGCCCATGGGCAGCTGTGGCCACTCATCATCAATTGGACTGCATATTCGTTTGCTACTTCCTCACAAAAAATAATATATTAAAATTGGGCTTCACGTCTTTTAAAAAAAAAAATGATATTCGTAAAAAAAATATTTCAATACTAAATCATCTCAAGAATAATATTGTTCCTGGATAAGGAGGAATAATAATATCCTGGTGAATGAACAATATCAACCTGGTGAATCAACGTCTATAACATTTTTAAACATTCATTTCAAAACGTGATAAATTTTGTTATTTTGTCCATCCGCATGGTAATTAATAAAATATTCGAAAAAGCAAATTGTGTCCGTTGTACTGGCAACACTGATTTTTAATTGCCGACGGAGGCATTTATATTTCTTAGTCTTTATGAGGTAAAAAACTGTGGACACGTGATGAAGACGTTTTTTAAACTTTTTGTAGCGTTTTTTGTTACAAGAGGCGATTAACCGAATAGCAGTTTTAATTGCCCGTTCGATTATAAAAAAATCGTTTTATGAGGCTTGGAACACGTTAGATATAGCTGTATCGTTATTACGATGCATTAACGAATGCTTTAGTGGATTGGTGTCGGTATGCGGTCGGTACTCTACGAGTACCGAAATTGTAATGTTACTTATAAAAATAGTAGAAAGGTTGATGATTGATATTTTTTCGGTTGTCATGTTAGCTAGGAACGGTCTATATATTAGTCGATATTCTGTATTTTTGCAGTACCTGTCTGAGATTTGAGAAACTACAGATGTAACTCAGTCAGACAGTTCATAAAGTAAACTTTGTAATGAATGACACTTAAGTTAAATACACACAGAGAAAAGGAATTTTGTAAAAGGGTTTCCACTAAAAATGTCAAATAAAAAGCGTGTAATATTAAAACAAGCAATTATCTATACAAATAAATAAAATAGAAGTGTCTGTTTGTAAGGTCAAACTGTTTAAGCATAAAATAAATTTTGTTTGTCTCTCTGTATGTCTTTCTATTCTATCCCTGGAACGGTTAAACAGTTTCACGGAACTTACACCAGCACTTAGCTGATGTTATAAGGAGTAAGTAGTTACTACTACTACTCTTATTGTTGAAATTATTAAAATGTAGCTCCAGCTTTAACTGCACCATTAGATTAAGCCATTCCTTGTTTGCGAAACTTTTACGAAAAACTGTGTTTTTTTTTATTTTCTTAGATTTAGAAATCAATTATATGACATAATATTTGTATTACAATAATAAGCAAAATTGTTACTTAAGGTGAAATAATTACCATTTGACTGTGTAATATCAATTTGTAGAATTTACTTGAATTAATTGTACATAAATTCTGATGAGAAACTAATTCTTTAGCTTGATTCTATTCGTTCTACATGAAAAATTATATTGTTTTCAAGATGTTACTTAATCTGTGCGTCTATCAAACAAATAATAAAATTACCGCCTCAGTCATTAGAAATCATTACAACCGTTCACCCCACTGCTACATTAATGTCGACAGTCCATTTATACAATTATATTATTATGTATAACTGTACCGTGGTGTCGTCCTGTTACTATTGAGATGTTTATTAAGAAAACTATAAGAGCAAAGGTAAGTAGTATTTTATTGCCGATTTTATGACGTCGTTAAATGTAGCCGCTACTCTCGATACTACACTCCGGTTTTGTTCATACGTACACACATATAAGTGTATTGCTTTTATGTGTATTTTTAAAGGTAGAACCCTTTGTGGTTCGCCTCCGGCGGCACCACCGCCACACTTGTTTCTGCCTAATAACAGCAGTGTTAAGCGCTGCTGTCTTCTGGTTTGAAGGGTAAGGGGGATAAATTTAACGAGGTATTCCAACTTAGTCCTCAGGGGTAGCAACGTATCTGTGGTCGACTTCAGTTGGGATTCTGACCTTATCTGGGGTGGATCGCAGGTATCCATGAGCGGCAGTTGCCACTTACCATCAGGTGGAATGAATGCTCGTTTGCTACTCCATTACATATAATATAAATAAATATGTGCTTAGTGGTTAAAGGTATGTTAAGGTGGTAGAGGTTTTTCTGATAAAAGTGGCATAGAAGCATGCTGTTCACCTGATGGTAAGTGTCTAGAGCTATGGAAGTAACCCCAGCTCCACTTGTTCCTTTAACATAAGATATTTTTTTATGTAATTTAATTTATTTACAATTTTTTTGTTTATTTAAAAGATGTGTGTTATGGAGTTCCTTCCGCCGCTTCTTCTCCATAACGAAATACCTTGTGAAGTGGTGGTAAATTCTTGACGTTCAAAAATAATTCTGTAAAGGATCTACTTTGAATAAAATATTTAGATTTTTTTTTGACTTTGACAAGTAATCAACTAGAGGTCAGCTAGCCACAAATACGTTGCTATCCCTGAGGAGTAGTAAGATAAGTATATCTCCCTTAAAACACTTTTAAAATCAGAATACAGCAGCGTTAAATACTGCCGTTATTAAGCACATATAAGTGTAGCGTTGGTGGTGATTTGTCTTCATACCAATGTCAAACGCTGCTATCTTCCATTTGACGGGTGTGGTAAGGGGCACACTCTGACATTAGGCCTGCTAACTGAGGTAGCAACGCATCTGTGGCGAACCTCAGGTAGGTAAACTGGAGGTAGTTAAAAAACTCCATGGTCTGATGTACTTCCACCGACTGCGTGTTCAACTGCTACGTTAACAAAATCATTAATGCCACAAAGAATTGATCACTATGTAATGATTCTCGGCCTCAAGAATTATAAGTGCGTAGCGCGGTAGACATGCCTCGTAGCAAATGCCTACGACGTAGCACAAGTGACGCAATTTAATTAGCTTTCATGCAACTTTAGTTAATGTTAAGTTTTTAGTTTAGTTCAATGTTTGCTGTAGTGCTTTATTACTTATGATACTTACATATTGCAGTGCAATAGGTTAGTTTAGTTAAACATCCTAATTTAGTATTTTAACTTAGTTCTTGAGCGAAAAGATTTCACAATACGACGCTATAAGTTACTTCGTTGACTAATTTGACAAAATATTCATGATATATGATGAAGAATATTGTTAAAGTATTTTTAAGATCTGTATCAAATACGGACGTTCTTAAACACACAATTTGAAAGTAAACGATTTCAAGAAGTTTGACCATATACCGTCTTGGACTAGTATATCTTCCTTACCACACCATACAAACCAGGGAACAGCAGCGTCTACCACTGCTGTGGTAAGATAGTGGGATAGTGGTGACATAAGGTAGTGATGGTGGGGCTTCTGGAATCGAATTACCAAGCATTCTATATTGCGTTTCGTTCTTTTAATATTTTGGTTTTGATGTGAATATATTAAATATCCTTAATATATTTATATCAAATATAAAATAGTAGCTTCTACGCACAAGTTCATTACCCTATCTGAAATTGTCAATAACAATATGATAATACACGTAAATATTTTTTCAGAACAGTTTCGATTGTATCTCGTTGATACATTTAATAAACTCTTGAATTATTCAAGGTAACGAATACGTGACTACACATTAATTACAAGTAACGCAAAGTGAAATATTCATAAAAATATTGTAACCCAAATATTCGCAAGGGGTGGAAATAACCACCTTTTGTGTGAAGTAGTTCTGCGATTCGGTAGAAGGGGGTGGATGCCGGTTGACTTATGAGGCGACCATTTAGTCCTCAGAAGTGGTAACAGCTGTGATCGGCTTTAAGCAGAACCTCTGTTCTAAATGTACCTGGTTCCAGATGTCCATGGGTGGCAATGACCACTCACCGTCACATGGGCAACAACGACAAACAATATTTTTCGGTTATCTACAACTGACCGTTATGACCAACGACTATATTTATAGGTTCGGACGTAGTTAATCATTAATATTCCAGAATAAAATAAAATTAGAAATAATTGTTCAAAAACTTTTTTATTAATTAATGAAAAGGAACTTCTAACATTATTATGTGATATTTTATGTAAATAAATAATTAAAAAATTGGGGGGCGTATTCTGATAGGAAATTCTATTGGTCTTTCTTTTTTCCAGTTTTTCATAACCTGCTATAAGTTCTTATAGCTTCTGGTCCAGAAGCATTACGTGCGCTATAACTGATTAGAGGCTCATTTATTCTGAGTCATAAACATGTATACTAAAGAGTTTATTAATTTACCAGCAAATAAACCCTAATTAGCAGCGACAAACGTCTCACACGACAATATTATGCGGGCCTAACGTAACCTAGTGTTTCACACTTGTAAGGAGTTTTGAATAGTGATATGTTTTACCCTTTCACTTTGACGGCCCGGGTTCGCATCCAAACTGATTTTTAAACTAATCTTGCTATTAGTAATTTTTTTAAATGTAAGTATGTTAGATCATGTGATTTCTATAATATAAAGTCTTGGAAAATGTCGTGAAGATACATGTGTACTCAACAGTTTACTACAATGTTCTCAATGATTTGGGAAATTTATCAACAAGTATTTGATCTATATGATAAACTGTACCACATTTTTTTCTTATTGTATAAAAAAAAACGAAGAAGAGCTTCCGATATATAATTCCTAATTTCGTGTGTCTCTACCATTATTAATTTACCTTTTTTTTAAAATAATAATGGTATATAATATAAATATTTTTTTAAAATAATTGGTTAAATTAAATAGTAGTTCAAGTTTAATTGTATTTTATATGTTGCTACTCTACTAAGTTGGAAAACCTTCTGTACGTGTATTTTCCTTACCATACTGGTAATCCAGTAAATACTTTAGATTAACTGCATATTTCCTTGCTAACACATATAAAACGTTAAAGGCAGTGGAATCCTTAGTAATTAGACTCCGGAAGCACAACCGCCCCGCTTACCTCAGTGTAATAGTAACAGTGTTAAGCGCTCCTCTATTCTGGTTTGATAGGCTTGTTAAAGATGATATACAGTCCGAGGCGTTCTAGTTTAGTCCTTAGGAGCATCGCATCGGAGAAATCTTAGTCAACAGGCGGCAGTAGCCACTTATCATCTGGAGGACTATATGCTCGTTTGCTATTTCTATATCGCAAAAGAAAAAGAAAAGAAAAAAAAATATTATTACTATGTATGTATTAAAATACCTAGAAGTATATAGGATTAGGTATTAACATCATGCATGAAATTGTTCTAACAGACAAATGACGGCTTTACAGCTGATATATGGCGCTCGAGTGATATCATCAATACACATTATAGTATAATGAAAATAAAATAAATGTAGCGGTCGTACCGCTGGGATAAGCAACCCTTACCACCTTCAAACCACTGACAGTTACAGACTGCTGTTGTTAGGCAGAAATAGGTGTGGTGGTGCCGCCGGAGTCGAACCACAAATGGTTGAACCATCTTCAGAAATATAGTATTATTCGAATTCCATTGATATATATAAGGGGATTGATTCTAAATCTAAAACGCATTTCGCATGAAGTACCATGTGCATTGTGCGATGCTCGATACACTCAAATCCATGACAAAAACAAATATGAAAGTACACTTTTACTTTTTACAGCAAATACGTTGTCGCTACTGTATTTTCAGTTACAAATTTGTTAGTAGGTGAAAGTATTAGGGATAGTGATTTCTTGTCACGTAAACTATAATTCAATTGACGAATACATATTTGTAAATATTCGTATAATTAAATAAGTTAAAAATACACACAATTTTAAAAACCAATAATTCTTTCTTCCTATGTTAACTTACAAAATGTACACAACTGTTAGATACTGTGTTTAGAAACTAATTTGCAACTATATTTCTTGTAGAAGAATTATAAGGACGCTCTCTGGAAACATTATCTTGTAGATTATCAGTTAAATCTGAACCGTAACAACTTTATATCATTCGAACAAAATCTACAGACCTTAAAGGTAACGTACTAGACAAAATAATATTTTTACATGTAACGGAAGATAAAAATACGTTCATACACATTATATGAGCTGTTTTTTTTTTGTTTTGCCACAGATCGTTACACTGTTGTAAGCTGGGGCCTTAATCATTGTTGTAAAAAGTAAACTCTTTAGTCGAAAGTTTAAGCAAAAAGGCGAAGGGATAATTGATTTATTAATTTATCAACCTTTGACAAAGTTTGAAATTCTTGCGGTTTTCCAACCGCCCAATTGAGTTGTTTCCGTAGCTATTGCCTTTTATTTGCTAACTTTCAAATGAAAACGAAAAGTCATAAAAACTCTGTAATAAAATACTGTTGGCGAAATTGATACTAATAATACTTTTGATGTAAAGATAATACTAATAATACTGGTGACGTAAGAATAATACTAATAATCCTGTTGATATAGGAGTAAAAACTTTTTTTAACATATAATTATTGCGCATAACATTAATGAATGAATAAATTAATTAAATCAATAACATTTTCGGCTATTTCCCGTAGAACGCATGTAAATTAAATGATAACTATTGAAATAGAAATAAAAAGATTAGGTTCACATTATTTAATAAAAAAGTGACTACATATTATTTCTAACAATTAATATTTTTATAATTTAAAACTAAATTATTTTAAATAGATTTTGGATATTGTAAAACTGATAAAAAATAAAATGCTATATTTCAATAACCATAATTGTTAGTTAGGAATAACATTCCTGACAATTAATAATCTGTAACTAAATGCAAAGACAAACTGAAACATAACACAGTTATAAAACTTAATAAATCGTAAAGTTAAAATGTAAATAATGAATGGGGTTAACGCTGTTTAACCCTAACCTTTATAAGCAAACAGAAAGGAGGCGGAAGCAACGTAAAACAAGATAAAAATGTCAATAACTTTATTCTGTGAAGTCTGAATAGAATGGGAACATTGCATAGTGGAATGTCAGGGAAATATTTTTGAAAAGGTTCGCTTTTTCAAAGCCACGTCGTCGTCGTATTGAATGCGTTTTAATGAAAAAACATGCGCCGATTCGCAACAGTCAAGGGAATTAAAACCACCGCGCGGCTCGCGATTTCAAATGCATCGGAATTTTCATTTGCCCGAATATTATTTCCCAGAGGGAATTTTTCAGTCCCGCTCTGTTTAAATTGATGGCCGCGATTGATAAATTTTGGATTAGCGTTGTGCATAGCTACTGTGCGTTTATTATCAGTTTGTAATATGGATTACAATTTATTTATCCAGCTTTAAGTTAAAAAGACTGAGACAAAATAGTTCCGCAACTTTTTTCGTATTTGGATCATTCAATTTTCTTTTCTTTTTGAAGCTATTGATGCGTTTTAGTGTTATTAATTTAAAAATATAAACTGATATTTACTTTATGGCCAAATTTCGACCATTATGCGAATATTTGAAGGTGGTAGTCTTTATGGCTTGTTTCCAGAAGCACATCCATCGCTACACATATTTCTATCTAATAACATCAGTGTTAAGCATTTCGATACTCCGGTTTGAAGGGTATGGTAAAGATGACATACTTATCCGAGGTGTTCAAACATAGCCCTAACGGGATAGCAACGCATCTCGGCTGAACTCAGATAGGACTCTAATTTTATCTGGTGTTGATTATAGAAGATACACGCTCTTTTACGATTTTATTACAAAAAATACTAGTCATTACTATAGCCTATATCCAGACAAAAACCTCTTATAACCGCCAGTTCCAAGTATACTTCTCACTGTACTACGTTTGAAACTGCAATTACATCTCGCCTCAAGACGCAGTGGTGTAAGTAATGAGTTCTGAAGATAAGAACGTAGGAAAAAAGAACAATACAGAGATCTACAATTTTTGCAACACATTACTGTGACACGCCCGGAGCTATCCGCATAAGGAAATTAAAAGCTTTAAAGACCATCAATGTGATTAAAATTGTTCTGGCGTACGTATGCGTCTACCTTTATTGTGTTCACCGTATTCATGTCTTGTATGAGTTTCTGATACCTGCGTCATAGACGTAGTTTAATTAAATATATTACTGTACGGAGTAATTAGGGTAAATAAATCTATACGTGGCAATTTCTAAGTCCTACGTAGTAAAGTTTAAGTAACAAGGGTACCATTAATGTACATACGGACCTAGAATAGAAGCCTTTTAATACGTAAGTCTGCTTCGAGAACCGAATCTGAAACCCTTTGCCTATCAAATAGTCGTAAAACACGCACGGGGGGAGCGCGGTTGTTTTAATTTTTCGTTCTTGCGTACAGTGAAAATTGCGCGTTAGCAGTACTATAAAAACAGCAGGTTTAATCTGCTAGTAAATAGATAGTTTTATTTGCTAGTAAATAGTAGGTTTACTCTGTCAGTAAATAACATGATAGATTCGTTAGTAAAGAGCAAACTGAATTGCTGGTAAAGATCAGTTGATCGTTGCCGGTAAAATATAGGTTTACTGTCAGTAATTAGCAAGTTTAATGTGCTAGTGAACAGTAAGTTTTATCTGCTACTAAATAGCAGATTTACTCTGTCAGTAAACAGCGGGTTGCATTTGTTAGTGATTACCAATTTGAGCTGTTTGAACTCCTAGTAAACAGTAGATATGCGCTGCCGGTAAAAAGCCGGTTTACTGCCAGTAATCAGCAGGTTTTATCTGCTAGTGAATAGCAAGTTTTATCGGCTAGTAAATAGCAGGTTTACTCCGTCATCACGAAGTTGGATTCATTAGTTATGAGTAATTTGATTTGCTAGTAAAGGTCAGATGCACGTTGCCGGTAAAAACAGGTTTACTGCCAGTAATTAGCAGGTTTATCTGATAGTAAACAGCAAGTTAAACCTGCTAGTAGATAGCAGGTTTATCTGCTAGTAAACAGCACGTTTAGACACCTGCCTGTAATTAGCAGGTTTAATCTGCTAGTAAACAGCAAGTTAGACCTGCTAGTAGATAGCAGGTTTATCTGCTAGTAAAAGCATGTTTGGACTGCTAGTAAATTGTAATATACGTTCCTTTGGGCTTACGGGCAGCTGTTTGTATTTATTTATGACATGACATGTTGTAATGGCTTTTAGTGAACGTGAAATAAAAATTTAATATTAATGACACAGAATGTAAAATTATTCATAACTTTTTAGATACGGCAAAAAGTTAAATACTTTCTAAACAATATTACATTCAAATTAAATTATCTACAAAAAACTGTACTAAATATATACACGTTTTAATATTTAATTTTGTATTTAATATTAAATATTTATTATTTACATTTTCTACTTATTGTAAATATTTATATGTTTTTAGTTTAATTTTTTGTTTATTTGCTGCGATTTTGTTAAAATGCATAAATTGAAAGTAAAATGTTTTTTTTTTAATTTTTTATCATTTTATGTAGGTTTTGGTGTAATGTAATGTCGAATTTTTGAGTGGACTAATATCATTAATGATAATTAAAATTCAAGTTAGTTAACAGTAATATGCGTAGTGTAGGAATATAGATAATAATGGCCAATAATTTATTTACGTGTATCTAATCACTTTCTTTATGAATATGAAAGATTGCACTAATATAATATTTATATACTGTATAGTATGTATTATAATTTTCGTAATAAACCAAAAATACGTAATATATCTACGCAATTAAGTTTTCAAAAGTCCACTAGCGCTATATTGCAATAGAATTCTATGTATTAAAATCACATTAATAAGCATCCCAAAAATATATATTGTAAGTAAGCAAAAATAAAAGTAACATTACTGCAAAAGCATAGTAATAATAATAACATACCTCTAATATAAGTGACGAGGTTTAATGATAACTGGATTACTTTACACACTATTTTATTACTATTAATTTTAGTCTTTTTTACTTAAACGATCACTACTTTGTACTATTTCGAGTTACGTTCATTGCGTATCAAAGTTCGAGAGTGATCGCAAAGTTCGCGCCATTTCACGCGTGACCAACCTCCGAGTCCGTCCACACGCTCGTAAATGCGCGGAGCGACTGAAGGCATATCCCACTGCGATCCACAGTCAACATATTCCGCTAGCCTACCTTCTAAGTTTTCACGAACCCGATTCGAAATGTCGAATGACACTGGCCGCTTTCAACCTAAAAGGAACCTTATGTTCACTGGTTTGAATTTCGAATACATTGAAATACGTCAGTCTTACGATCTATGGAATCGCTTCAAATCATAAGGTGCGTCGCTGTAATACCAGAAAATAGTAAACGTTCAGCTTTGCTGCTGAAATTTGAACGTTTTACGGACCCGAGCGTAAGGTTGTAAATAAATTGCTGGAAACGTAATGAATACGATAAGGCAGGCTGGAAAACACGGGAATTTTTCCGCGTCAGACAGAGATGGATACAGTTTTTAGCGACAAAAGGGAACGGCCTACACAAATCGTTGGTGGGGATGATCTTAAAATGTTCTAAGAATATATGTGAGCATAAAAATGTAACATCTCCTAGGCTGAGATGATATATTTTTGTATTATTTCGCGTAGCAGCCAGCTCTAAAATGTACGATTTTTGTAAAATTATCCAAACATCAATATACGACGAAAGTGCATTAAAACTCATACATAAAACATATGAAGGATTCTCAAAGGACGTAACTCAAAGGTTGTTTATTTTGTTAGGCAAGAAAGCTTGTACAACGGACGACACGCCACATGTCAAAGCATGAATAAAAGAAGAGCTATGTTTCAGACTTTGAAAAGTTCAGCTTGTATTTTAAATCCAGTGGCAACATTTCTAGTGTGTCCTTTTCTTGTCCTGAAATTAGCAATGTGCTTTGCTCACAACCTTTATTTGTATTGTAGCAAACGAGCTTGCACTCCACCTGGAAAAAAGGTAAAAATAAGTAAATAATAATAGCAAAACCTTGCAGTCCACGTGTTGGTAAAAAAAAGTAAAAATTAATAGAAAACACTTGCAGTTCACGTGTTGATAAAAAAATGCTAAAAATAAGTAAATAATTATAACAAAAAATTGCAGTCTACGTGTTGATAAAAAGAATGGTAAACATAAGTAAATAATTATAACAAGAACTTGCAGTCCACGTATTGATAAAAATAATGGTAAAAATAAGTAAATAATTATAACAAAAACTTGCAGTCCACGTGTTAATAAAAAAAGGTAAAAATAAGTAAATAATAATAACAAAAACTTGCAGTCCACGTGTTGATAAGAAAAGGTAAAAATAAGTAAATAATAATAACACAATCTTGCAGTCCACGTGTTGATAAAAAGAAAGGTAAAAATAAGTAAATAATAATAACAAAAACTTGCGGTCCACGTATTGATAAAAATAATGGTAAAAATAAGTAAATAATTATAACAAATACTTGCAGTCCACGTGTTGATAAAAAGAAAGGTAAAAATAAATCAATCATTATAAAAAGTAAATGGCAACTTTACGTCAACCCATTATTGTTCCACTACCGGGCACGGGTCTCTTTCCAGGGTGAATGGAGTTTAGGCAGTAGACTACCGCGCCCACCAAGTGCGAATTAGTAGACTTCACTCACCTAAAGAACTTTTTTTTTAGAATTCTCAGGAGTGTAAATTTTCTTACGATGTTTTCTTCATCATTATTTTTCTTCTTCTTCAATCCTTGTTAATCTACTAAGAAGTATAGGTCTTCACCCGGTTGGTTATTTGCCATCCTTATCCAGCTACCTGGTGTTTTGACCAAGTCGTCCACCGCACCCGCTATAGTAAATGGTAATTCATTTGTTATATACATATAACTGAAAAATCGTAAATGCCTTCTGGGATTCGAACCTCGAACTTCCTGATTGAGAGGCCGAGTTTGAATACTAGGTAATAAAAAAATAAACAGCAGATTAAGATTTTAAAATTCTTACTAACATACCTAATTCGGAATTCAAGTAAAAATATTGTCCATGACAAGGATACCTACTGTACTTGTAGTAGCAGGTGTCTTGGCATCCCCAGAGCTTAGACAAGTCTCCTGTTCAAGTAATTTCATTAGCCTACAGGACAGCAACACAAGTTTCAAGACATAAAAATATAAGACAGACAAAACATTCTAACTTAACCCATTAAATTTGTTCTCAATTGAGATACAGGACAATGACAAAAATTTTATCACAGAAAAGCAAGACATAAATGTTTCAACTTAAAAAATTGAGGAAAATTTTGGACTTAAATTGCAGAGGTTTTGTGTTATAAGAGCTTTTATGAAACACGTGACGGTAAGTGGTAACTGTCACTCATGAATCTGAGATCAATTGGACCTCCTTTTTTGTGAAAATTTTGTACACTATATCATTTTAGGTTATTTTTAATAAAATCTATTTACAATAATGCACAAAATATTTTGTTCTATGTATATATTTATAATATTGTTGAAAATCATCAACATTTTTAATGATTTTGGCATGTGTGTGGATTGGATAGTGTTATTTTATTTCTCGATGTATTAAATTTTCATTTTTCTGTACATTCTGCGAATAAATAAAGAAATATAAAAATACTTCAACTTGATAGCACTTATCATCGTATAAGATGTACTGTGACACTTTAGAAATATCGAAAATTCAATTTGTATGGAAGAAGCATGGTAGAATATGTTCTATCTCTATCTATACATATAAAAATGAATGTTTGTCTGTATATCATCGATGAGCTCAAAAACTACTGTACCGATTATTATGAAAATTGTTATATATATGTATATTTCCACGGAGAAGGTTTGTATAATATGCTCATTGATGCCACTCGCCACAAGGTGGCGCTGCAGAGTAGCAGCTTCTGCCCAAGTGCAGGGACGCTTTAAAAGGTGTGCAAATATAAAAATGCTAGGAATATAGTAAAAGCAACAATTATCCCATACAACTAGTTCCTACGTCTGTCAAATAGATGGCATTCAGAATTGAGTAATTTAACTTTGCCACATTATTTAATTCTAAGTTCGCCGGGGCAGCTAGTTAATAAATATAATACTAATTGTATAGTGTCCTGTATGTAAGACGGACAAACAGACTGGATTGTGTATTAGTGAGTGGAGGTCTGAACAAACGGCGCGAACGTCATTGCAAAAAGCCGTAAAGGAACCAATCTTCCGTTCGCGCAGATTCAGTACACTTCCGTACCCACAAATTCAGTTCAAAACGCCGTGAACGTGAAATATATAGGTGGTAGACCCCTTGGCGGTTCGACTCCGGCGGCACGACCGCCACACTTATTTCTGCCTAATAGCAGCAGTGTTAATTGTTGCCGCCTTCTAGTTGCAAGGGTGTCGTAAGGAATAGATACTTACCCGAGGTATTCCAACTTAGTCCTCATGTGTCAACGCATCTGTGGTCGATCTCATGTAGGATTTTAGTATTATCTGGGGTGGAATACATGCTCGTTTGCAACTCCATAGAACAAAAAATACTCCTAAAGAAAATTGTGGTTGGTGTTGTTGAAATTTTGCTATAACAACGTAAAGCAAAGTTCCTATTATTAATTAACAAACCGTATTCTAGTTTACCTTCAGTAAGTACTTAGTAATAACTACTATTGATCAAAGTTTTGTAACCAATTCTGTAACTTACTGTTTAGGCAAATAACTCGTCTGTAGTAAGTAGCATCGGACACACGGCGCAACAGCCAGGAACCCATCGTAACCAGATCCTCGCTATGCAGGTCGCACAGGCCTCGAATACCGTCCTTAGTCTTCATGGTCCAGGTGAATCCTCGACACACGAACCGAGTTTCCACTTCGCAGGATGATTTGCACTATGATGACAACAATAATCTTGATTACGAAAAGAAAGCGGCCAACTGTATTTGGAAGTCTAAAGAATATAATGATGTAAAGTTTGGCAAAGAGAGATCTCCCGCCGGGTTAGGTGACCATGCCCGGGAGCGACCGTGCTCCGACAGCTTCAGTTTGGAGCTTGTATATGCAGAAGAAGTTGAGAAAACTTTGATAGCATGATTCAGACTGCGGTGGCGCCATCTCTTGCGGGAAATTGCATTCGGCACACGTTTTCATGTATTTCGACTTGTATTAAAACAACAGTTTCAATGTAAATAAGACATAACGTTTGCACTTTAATATAAATAAAGCAACTTATATTCAGTTACGTTGTTTTATTCCGATATTATGACCTAATAGCGATGCACCAATAAGCGATGGTGGTCACTCAGCCGTCATATTCAACAGGAGTGACTATTTGAGGTTGACTGCAGATGCACTGCAACTCTTAAGAACCAAGTTACGGGCTGGGTAAGAATGCATCTCAATGTATTAATTAGTATTTATACCTCCATAAACGTAACAAATTGAAAGCGTCGTTATAATGAAGAAATATATATACATAGATAGTTGAAACAGGAAACGTCTTACTTCATAATATTTTTTTATATAATAATCTATTGTACATAAATGAAAACTTGTTTTTCTTTAAGGAGCTAAAATTCCTCATCAGACTTTCTTAGCATTTGCAGTAAAATTATTACACTAAATCACTTATTAATAAGGTTTGTTAAATAATTAACCCTTACCTCATCTTTAGTGATATTATTGAAAGTCAAATCAACATGCTTCAGTGTTTGATTATAATATTCTTCGTAGGAACATCTCTCAATCTTCTTGGGATCTGAAATGGGGGTGCGAAAAAAATAATTACGCATTTCACTATCCCATTCGCTAAAATATATGGAATAATACGAAATATTTTTTGTATGCGAGGGAAACACTTATCCTGACGTTTAGGTGCGTTCAAATGAATTTTCAGGAGTTTATCAATGTTAATAGACAGGCTAAGATCTGTGCATATAAAATTCCGAACAAATCTCGAACGATTACTGCAATTTATTCTGAGATAGAGGAAATATACGAGTAATGAATGCAGTCCACCTGATGGTCGGTAAGTAGTCACTGCTGCCCATGGACATTTGAGACCAACTCTATATGGAACTAAAGATCTACCTGGAGCCAACTGCAGACATGTTGTCACTCCCATGGTGGTCACCTCATACAGTCTGTCCGTAATCCAGACCCTTCCACCATGCTAGAAATAGGTGTGGAGGTGGTATCTTCCAGGTAGAACTAAATTTGGTTCTACCCCATTTTTACACATCAAAGAGCATGTATACTAGACAAAGTGCAATAGGACTAACTTACAGTCATGTCGGCACTGATTTTCCACGTAGAAGGTATAGTAGTTGGAGACACGGTAGGACTCCGGCTCCGTGAACTTATCCTCTGCGTTTAGGATACAGTTGCCTACGACAACATTCGATATGCTGAATACGTACAACGAATTGTCAGGCTGTATCCACTGCGCAGATCTACAAAAATAGTTATCAATTTTAAAGCAAGAAATTTTCTGAAGAATTCAAAACGGCATACAAGTTCAGGAATGCTTTAGGTCAGTGATTCCCAAAGTGGTCTATATCGACCCCTAAGGGTCTATGACAAACTGCAAGGGGTCTACGTCAGCAAAAAAAAAATTGGGGGTCCATGAAATGAAAATGGGGGTCCACGATAGTGGATCTCAACACATACACTGATAGTACCTATTTACTTA
>DWRA01001210.1:0-18153 GCA_018250295.1 Spathilepia clonius
ATATAGTATATGTTTGATGCTGCAGTATGCTCCATCACACCATTATGGGACATCTCTTCCAACAACTGAAAAAGGCTTAAACCATACTTCACCACGCTACTCTAATGCGGATTGGGGTGGAAAAAATACGGGCCTACCATATCCGATGTTTTCAAATCCTCCATATGGCTGTCAAAATTTTTTAATACCTGGTATTCATTAAAACCACCGGGACCGAACGTTTAACGTGCTCTTCGATTTGGTCTTGCTCTAAGTCTATCATTAAAAAACAAATGAAATGAAGCGTTTCTTTCGCGACCCAATGTTTTTCATATTTACTAAGTAATCAGGCACTTGATAAACCATTTATTTACATTATTTCTGTGTTCCAGGATGCGCTCCTTACGATTTTTGGCAGTCAGCAAGTTGATAAGACGAAGTATCACCGCAGAGGATTTTCTTGAATATGGAGTTGAGTTAGAAGATCTGAAGATTTACGGTAGCACTGTATTGCGAATAGAAGCGAGCGCATTTCAGCATGTAAGAACAATAAAAACATTGGATCTATCTGAAAACAATATCGAATTCATAGATCCTTTTGCTTTCGCTGAGGTATGTATTTTTTATAACATGGAAGTAGCAAACAAGCATGTCTACCTGTTGATATGTCGTGGTAGTCGATCACATATGATTTTCTACTCGAATGATCATCTCACACATAGGTCAACTGGCATTCGCACTATTCCACCAAAACCAATGAAATACTTCACGCTAGAAATAATTGTGGCGGCGCAACCGCGGCGGTGTAATTATACTGGTTTTCTTACCTTTATTATTTATGTTGAGACGTCAAAATTCCATATTATTTAGATTATTCATTCTTTCACACTTTATAAATTAAAAAAAAAACAGAATGCCATATCCAGTCATCGCGTGTAATAAGTACACTTAATGTTGATATTATAAGTATTTAAATCAAATTGGACTCAAGAATATTTTGTGTATAAAATATATTTCAGTTGCACAGTCTGACAACTTTAAAAATGGCAAATGGCTTGTCTGATGATGTGAAAATACTTCCTTTCGAACCACTGAAGGCGTTAATAGAGCTTCAACAGCTGGATCTCAGTAACAACAAACTAAAGAATGTTCCGGATACATCGTTTCATTTCCTCTATAAGCTGAAGACATTGAATCTGCAAGACAATCTAATAGATCACTTCTCTAAAGGGACTCTTCAGGTAATAATTTACTGATGACCGATTAAGACATTATATCGTATGTGTACATACTTTCAAAAAAGTAACGAAAGAATAATTCACGGGATAATATGCATGAATATGCGCAAATATAAATTGGATAATGTAAAACCTGTGACCAATTTATGAGTTTCATTAATAATAGACTACATTAATTTTTGTACTTACATTTAATAAATTTAAGAAATGTGAAGATATCTGAATAATCGTGTTATTTTTATTTCAGGGTGATATCCACAGACAGTTAGAAACTGTTAGTTTATCTCTAAACAAAATGAATCAAATCGTTATGCATACCTTCGTAGATTTAAGAGAACTGCAAGAGATTTTAATCGAAGATAATTTAATACAGCTAATACAGAGAAGAGCGTTCACAAGTCTTGATAATTTGAAAATAATTAAACTTAGGGGAAACAGAATCGATGAAATCTCTGAAGAAGCATTCCAAAATCTACCAGCTCTTAAAGAGTGAGTATTGATTTTATATGAAGAATATTTGTGAAAAGTTAATAATAGAACATTTCGGATCTTTTTCTTAAAAATCGACTTATTGCAAAACTAAGTCTAAAACCCTATTTAGCTTAATTCATAATTATTTGGAGTGACTGAATTTTAAATTTATTATATTATGATTTATATTTAAAATCTTGATTTCATTTTAGATTGGATATATCATTCAATCGACTGGAGACTTTTAAATTCTCTATATTTGACCAAGTGGGATCAGCAACTGCTCTAAAAGTGAATGTGTCATACAATAGAATAATAGCATTGACAGATTCAAATGCACCAAGTTTTTTCACTTCAAACTTTTATCCCCCGCCGAAAGCTCAAAGTAAGTTTTGTATTTGTTATTTTTTTTGTTAAATAACTGCTTAGTAAATTTGTTTATATTAATGTTCGTATGTTTTATATTCGTACTATTTTCTATAGTTTCTTCTTTTTAATGTCTCTCACCTTTTCTCTGTACTTTTTCATTCCTTCTTTTTCTTTTTCAAAGCTTTTTTCACTATAAGTAAGTACCCTTTTATATTTCTTCTTTTCTGTTTTGTAAATTATACTTTTATTTATTTTTTATTGTTTGTTTTCTTATCTATCTATTATCATGCGTTTTACTATTTATTAATTTTTCTTATACATATTATGATTTGTCTTTTACATATAATCCTTATTTTTACAGGTCTTGGCACTGTTTCAGTGAATATTAGAGTTTTGGATTTCTCACACAATAACGTTTCTTACATCGCACCGTACTATTTCAGGTATATACTTGACGTTTGAAAAATAAATTGCGTACTTGAACTGCTATTTTAACTGTGAATCCTTTCAGACATGCTGACCTGACTCTATCTGAACTCCATCTGTCACATAAGCTGTTAAGAAATATTACAAGAGAAGTATTTGGATCAATGTTAATGCTGCAGTACCTGGATTTATCACACAATCAGATATTCCACATGGAATACGATTGTTTCAAGAAAGTAAAGAATTTACAGGTGAGATTGTAATCTATGCATGCATATACTTAATAATATTGTAACAGTGATGTATACATATTATTTATGTGTCCTTTATTATTTTTACCTAACTTCTTAACTGCGGCTTTTATGACTTGTTTGATTGCAGATAATCAATTTGTCTCACAATAATCTGATTGAGCTGCCCGTTCAAGTGTTTCACGATATGCAAGCTCTCACATTTGTGGATCTTTCACATAATCGGCTTAAGAATTTGGCTGAAAATCTGATTCCGTCACCTTCCTTGGAAAGGTATTATTATTTATATTAACTATTTTAATAAAAAAAAATGTATTATTAATAATAATCGAGGACAATTCTATTTATACCCTCAAAATGTATAAATACGAATGAAAATAAATAATGTAAAACCCTTTTTCAAAGGTTCTACATAGTCCAAGGAATATAATAAAATGCATATGCGTAATAAAGAATTTATATTTTTACAGCCTGGATCTATCTGAGAATGAACTCTCCAGGATACCAACAAATGCCTTATCTGCCGCTGCAGCTGGTAATTTGGTGGAATTTGACCTTAGTGGAAATACAATTCCTGCTATTTCTATTTCCGACTTTATTCAACGGTTCAGGGTATGTTTATTTCACGTTTTAAATATTTGAAAACAGTATAAAATTTTGTAGTTTTGATACTAACAGCTTGAATTGTTTCAACTGTAAAGAACATTGGTTTTGAATAAATATTTATGGAATTTATATATGTAAATATTTAAATTCACGTATGTACATTTATTGTTTAATAAATCGGTTTACTATTAATATGTAATGTGTTGTTTCGTCAACGTTTCTGTACTAATGTTTTCTGTATCCCTATAAAAACTTCTCTTTGATTTTTATGTTAAGCAGTTCATTATTTTATGTATTTTTGAATTCGATTCGGTATCCTGAACATGTAATTATCATTAATGATACAGTCGGATTTCTCTCAGACGACATTAGTTCTTGAAACTGTTGAAGCATCAAACCTTCTGATTGTACTAACCAAGAATGTAGAGCTAGCGTAGTAGTTAAGCTAACTATTCCCGTCCCTGCATGTGTTGCCAGAACCCCGAATTGGGAGAGTACTGGCCCGAGGAACCCGACTACAGCGATGAGTACATGTACCACACTGCTAGACGAGATCACACCAGAGTATTTCACCAAAAAAAACAATACCCGCAGAATATCCTGTACAAGGTAGACCTTCGAATCTTAGAAATCGTAGATGATGCAAGAGGATTTGTGAACAAGATTTCCATAGACGCTACTAAAAAGTTTGCTTTTAACTCTTTTGCAAAATATTACTTCTATGCATTGAGTTAATATCTTCTGTAACAAATTTTCTTTGGACCGATAAATTTTTGAAACAAAACATTTTGGTACATTAATGCTTGGTTAGACTTTAGTGTATATTATTATCTGAATGCATCATGTACATTCTGCTAAGAAGCATGTGCTTTTATAATTTTGCATATTTGTAGATAGTTTTGTACTTTTAATTATGTTTGGTCTGTAATTATCTTTTACAATTCCTTTTTATTGTGAAACTTGTTTTTATCGTCGTTTACGATGAAAATGATATTTTTTCTTGTTAATTTTATTTACGATTAGTATTTTTACTTATTTTCAAATTAAGCTTGTTTATATACTGTTGCTTTAAAAAAAATTTAATTATGTAGACAAAAGAAAAGTATTATATCATTCTATATAATTAGTTTATGTTGCTAAATAGATTTTGTAATTTCAGTCACTTGCTTGGCTGGATTTATCCAATAATCACCTCGTGAGGATCGAAGGAGGATCATTCGCTGCTTTACCGAGATTGCGTTGGTTGGATTTAAGCAACAATTCTCCTTTCAACAATGGTGAACGAGGAAACAGCATGTTCAAGGGTTTGGAGAGAAGATTATCACATTTAGGATTAAAAAACGTCAGCCTTAAAGTTGTAAGTAATATTTACTTACATTTAAATATTTGTATAAAATTTAAATACATTTTAATCATTTTATTGTTTTCAGCTACCATCAATGCCTTTGCCAAAACTTCTGAGTTTGGATGTATCGTACAACAATCTTCCATCCATTTTGCCGGATACTACAAGCAATTTAACTCGGCTTCGAATATTAGATCTGTCATACAACGATTTTACTAAAGTACCGGTGGTATGTATAATTTTTATTTTTATCATATCTTAGAAAACCTAAGGTGTCCACACTCTATTATCTATACCAAAGAGTATAATGGAGTATTTTTTTGACCTCCTTTTAATTAGAAAAAAATCAGCAAGTGAATAAATTTGTCAAGTAGTTTTACAAGTCTCTTTAGTCCAGTGATAATATTTCCATAGTATTAAATTCCTATACTGCGTTCGATTTAGTTTTTTCGACTTGATTAATTATGTTCTTTTTTTTCTAGGCAACACATTCTTTGAACGATCTCCGTTGGCTTTCATTATCTGGAAATCCCATTTCGGCTCTTATGAACACCAGTCTGTATGGAGTATCTCCACGCTTAGAGTATCTAGACGTTACTCGCCTACGATTGAATATTTTAGAGGTAAGAATGTTATTTATAAAAACCCCCTGATTTTTGTTTAACACTGATAAACAAACTCTCCAAATACGCTAAACGAATAAAAGTAAAATTACTTATTATTAATTGTATTTGCAGCATGGTGTTTTCAACAAAATGTACGGGTTGAGGACGCTTAAAATTACAGCTTACAGTAACGTCAGAGATTTTAGCGCACCCAAAATGCTAGCAAATAATGCAGCACTAGAAAACCTTTTGATAGAAGTTGATAATACTCAAACTGACCTCGGCAGGGAACTGAGCGGTCCTTTGCCGTGTAAACTAAGCAATATTACATTGACAGGAAAACCTTTAAGACACCTATCTCAATGGATATTAAGTGTAAGTATTATTTACCATAGAATAACAAAACGATCTAAACCATTATTATAAATTCAAAACTCTTTCGTTTTAGGGAGTCCAATCCAAAGTATTGAGACTCACAATATACAATACAAGCGTCGAAGAAATACCTAGTGAAGTATTTTGGAGACCTGGTCGTATAAAAAATCTGACACTTGACCTAAGAAATAATTATGTGACGAGAGCACCGAATCCAGCACAGAAAGAGTGGCCGGGAGTTCCGAACACATTATTCCTTCACGACATTCTCGTTGCTGGAAACCCCTTAGAATGTGACTGTGGAATTGGGTAAGGAAACTCACTTTTTATATATACATATTCAAAGGAATGAAATGGTTTAATAATTCAAACGTCAACCACAAAAATACTCTTTTTGATCCGCAAAAATAACACATCCACATCTATGACTAACTTCAAATAAATTTAAAAGCGTATTTGATGCTGGTTATGTAACACTTGCATGCTAATATTACACTAATGGCTTCTAATTCTTTTATAAAATTCACAGTTAAGTATTACATTATATATTTTGTCATTAGATGGATACAAGCCTGGGATCGTAAACGTAGACAGTATCTCTGCGAAAGTCCATCAAATTGTGTGGCAACGCGGGATGACGTACGAATAGCACGATGCCCTTCATATGACAACAGAACCTTAAGCGATGTAAGTACATTTGTTAGCTAAATCAATTTTCGTAGATATACGTTGCTCTGGATGATCTAAATTTCTGGAATTAGAATTATTATGTGTAATGAAGATGAATAGTATGCATATTACGATGGTATCGGAAAGTGAAATCACATTATTCAATTCAATCAAATTCATGCAAATGGATCTCTGTCTACAATCATTCTCTTACTATTTTATTTTTTTCATTACAAATATAAATAATGTTGTAGGTATTTATTTTACAATAAATTCAATCTAATTATCTATTCTCTTTAGGCTGTCAATTTAACTGTGATAGATATAATCAACTTACTCATTTATAGTTTTATTACTACATGTCTCCCCTTTAACGATGAAACTCTTCTAATAATGTTCGTAATTCTTACTGTAATTGGTATCATTAAAAACATTTTGTTATTTTCTAGGTCATAGCAAGAGATTTAGATTGCAGTTGGAGCCGAGGTTTTTGGAGATCACCAAATCTGTACATAATTATAGTCATGACGATTTTGACTTACTTATACATATGAGGCTTGTTCTGGCTTCTTGGGATCTACGAGGAATTTAATCTTTTACTATCAAGATTATACCAGTTCTAAATTTGAAAAGACAACTCGTTTCTTTATAAAAGATTTTTTCATATTTGGCAAGATTAAGAAATATATTTATGGACGTTGAAGAATCTTATTCATAATAGAACCAGAAATGAGTGAAACGTTTAGTGATATCTTTTCAACTCGAAGTAAATTGTACCTGTTTCTGTGGCCTACAATTAGCATCTCCTGGGTATGATCCTGAATAGCCAAATCCTATGTAGTGTAGTCATTAATCGAACAAGTTTTTAAATGTGATGTTAATCGATGGACAAGTGAAATTTGTTAGCGGTGATGTAAAGTGACTCTTAAGTAAGTGATCGCTATAAAAGTCTAGTGAAGCCTACCAAATTGTGATTTATCTTTTAAAGCCGAAGTGTGATCTCAAGGGATTGAGTCTTTAAATATTATCATGGAAATATCAATAGCTCGTTTTATAAGTTTCAAATCCTACTTTTAACCCGTTCAGTGTTTTTAAGTTACAGTATCTGAAGTTCTACGCATTTCGTGCACTGCCTTACAGAATGAACTATCTGTGATTATTGTCCAGATTGTATTAGTATATTCAACGTTGATATGCGTTAGTGTTGGGAGTGTTAATTTTGTAAACACTTGTGTGGAAGTGCACTTAATGTGTGTGTAGATGTTGCATTTACGTCGAATTTAAAATTATGCACGGTCCATCCATACTTGAGGTCTACACGATACCAGATGCAAAACTCTGATGTGAATTATATTCATTGCGAGATTCACTTTTAAATGTTAAGGTACCCAAAATTGTTCTCAGAAACAGTTTAATGAGTTATCAAAAGAATTAGTAACAAATTCACATCAAATACCTATTGACTAGTTTCAAAATCGCGACCTGTATCTCAGTTGTATATTTAAAGGATAAAGAAAGATCCGTGAACTTCAATTAATATATGACTTGAAATAAAGGTTGCAGAGAAAGTTAGTTTTGCATCTTGTGTTGTGTGCGGACAGTCATGGGATTGGATAGTGCCTAAGACGCTTAAGATAAGTCCACATGAAGCAATGACTCGATTGCCTGAGTAGACTGCATACGCTCGAATGATGTGTTCGTCCATTGTTAAGAGGAATGATAATATTATCATTTTATAGATGTATTTGTTTGTGTATTAGAGCATAGCTTTAGAATTAATCTGATCGTTTATATCTTGTTCAACGGAAAATATTCTCCTTTAAGTTAGTTCTCTAAACTTTTCCATAGATGTAGCTGTTTTAAAATCGTCCTCTAATCTAATAGTTTCATTAGACTTATCTTTATACAAAGCTTTACCTGAAAATTTTATCCTAAATACCTATTTATAATATTCAAAGTAAGATCTTGCATTATATTAATTCTCTAAATTTTCAATTGTTTAGCTGTTTTCAAAGTCTATCTGGTTATCTTGTTTAATAAAAATATTTTATTACATAATTCTATATGTCGGTAGCTATTATTATATCTACGGAGCATGCTGTAAGATATGTCATTAAAATATATTAATTAGAGTTTTATCGACTGAATTTAAATGTTTCAAGGCCATATTGCTGGTTATATTGTTAATATAGAGGAAGGTTATTGTGTACAGTTCTTATGACTTTTAATTCTGTTTCTTTTTCGATAACAGGCTTGTCTCCTTTCAGAATTCTCTTTATACTTCCAATTAATAATCACGTATTTTTGTTTAATTTAGAATGCACGCTAGTTACAGTTGCATTTCAGAAGATTTTCCGTCTTTAATAGCTATGCATGACTAGATCATAGCCTGATTAAATCTCTAAGTAGGTGACGTGTGAACAATGGAATACCTCTTCAGTGGTCCATAAAGAAAGTTGTGTGAGACCTACCAGTTGACTTTTGTTTTCAATACCATTTTTGAGATCCAAACTCAACAATTCAAGTAATTTATTAAGAAGGAAGGAAGATGGCGAATTAAATTATTTCAAGAGAATGAAATGTTTATGAACGTGAAGATGTTAAAATTTTAAAATATTCACGTGGTTTCATTATGAAGATATAAGATAAGTGTAACTTCTTCATTAGCTGTCAGTTTCTCTTTAATTCTGGGTTTATTAACTTCAGCTCAAATGTCAGTATTATAAACAGGATAGTATTTTATATAGATTTTTGTATCATAGCTCATATAAACTTTTTTATCGACCGTAGCCAAAATAATTGTTCCTTTACCGGGCTTGCTTACTTGCGGACGAGTAAAGACACCAAAAAATATCTGCATAATGAATAATAATAAAAATGATATTATTGTTAAATTTGTCAAACTAAAGCTTATTTATAAATTGTAACCAACTCTTTAATAAATCTCATTTTACTTATATTGAACATACAGACGCGATCGATTGAATTGTTGGCGACATCAAGTATGCAGATTGAGAAAGCGGCATTGATTATAATATTATAACTTACATTTTAGAAAACAAAATAATAATTTAACTCCTCGTGTTCTCTTTCTATCAATATAATGTCCTAAATTTCTAAGTTTCTAAGAATACTAGAAGAATACCATTTTTTAATATATTGGTTTTGATTCAAAAGGACGAAAATATGAAAGTCAGAATTATGTTTGACTATTGCCTATATATAGATGTATCTAAAATGACTGTCAATCTGAGAAGGAAACAATTTCAGCCATATAAAAGATACTTTGTAATTAATAGTGTACGGCGTAAGAAATCGCCGTCCGCGAATAAGCAAGTCTCTTAGTGATATTATTGGAATTTGTAATGTATTCCAACAGCTACTTTCTCTAAACTACATCTGGTATTGGAAAGAAAAGCGAAGTCGTAACAATGAATATATTTTGTGATATATATTACTCTAATCCTTCTATTTTTGATAAGCCTACGATGAATATTGCTGATCTTAACGGGAATTGTATAGCAAAATGTAATTGTATTATAAATACTTGCAGCTTATAGTGTAACTTCTTGATTGAGAATGTCAATTTTAAATATTAGATTAATTTCATTTATGCCTTATAGGTAAATTGTATGTAAAAAAATAAAGTGTAGGTAGCAATGATTAGAATTGATATTAACAGTAATAGTTCCTTTTGAGTTTTAAATAAGAAAGTCAGAATGAGGAATATGCTAATTTGAAATGAAGATGGAATAATTATTTATGATTTGCGTACGGAGGTACACTGTTTCTACCATAAAGCACTTGTGTTTAGTGAAGGTCTATTCAGCAAACCTGTCAGTAAGTATACGTACAGAAATTGTCCATTATTTCACCAGCATTCAATGTGACGGTATGATCCGTGTAAACGTTTATGAAATTCAATATTTCGGACGCCATAAAGCCATACAGAAATAGTGCTCAAAAGCATACAGAATTTGGCTAAATCGTGTAGTATGGTATAGTGAGACCATACAAAATATGTATTTTCTACGAAATTTTATATTTTTATTAAGTCCATATGAAATAGTAAGTATAGCGTAAAGTTGGTAATGAAGGCTTACAACTTAACAAAACCACAGATTTCTTGCGATCAAAATAAATGATAAAAGGTTTGGTTAGAGGAATCCATTATAAGTACCTGAACAAGGTGTTAGTTCTCAAAAATAAGTATGTATAGAAATAGGTGCCTACAGAGTGACTAACACGACAGCATACTTGCATTACAATACATCATTACATTGCTTGTACTCTAAATCTATAAAAAACATAATTAACTATGTTCAACAATGTTCAAACGTAATTAACTCTCTAGTACCCAAAACAATTCGGAAATGTTACAGATAAATGAACAATTACTCATTCAAAAACCAACTAACCTAAATGCTTATAATTTAACGGATCGCTTCACAGAACAGCATCGCTGAATAAAATGATGTAGTAAAATGTAAACCAAACATTCAATTACAGCCATAAAGTACTTGACAGCAAAATAGCATCTCCTTAACATTCCGTAACAAGATAATAAATGCCCGTCATTAAGTTTGTGCGTTTAGGCGTAAACGAGTAAGCCATTTCAACTGAAAAGAGCCTTTATAACATAAAATTATAGCCTTTAAACATTTCGTTTTAAACTGCCACAAGACATTTTTAAGACAGTCAATGGGTTCTATTTTGAGATGTTTTATATTTATTTAATGTGATAAAAGCGATGTTAAACAGTCATTCGATGTCTCTCTGATGAGATATCTGCTTTTGAAACTAAACAGGCGTTCAACTAAAAGTTAATCGGTATCCGTACGCATCTAAATATCAAATTGTTTTTTGTGGCATTTCAAATGGTACAATTAATTACAATTTAGTATACGATGATGATGATGATGTATTAGGATGATGTTAAAATAGTCAAGTTAGTGTTTGCCTATAGTAATTTGCTAATTTGAAATATTATACGCCTCACTACAACCAATAAATCGAATGTTCATGCTATATATTTTATGTCTATAGATCTAAATTAAAGCTTACTCCTTGTTACGGACAACTTTAACGAGGAGTTAATAAAATGGATTGATAAACTCTGTATGGTTTTAGGTCGATCCGAATAATTGAGTTTTGTTCGTTATTATGTCGAAGCATAATATTGAATTTCATGACAGTGTAGTTAGAGCTGTGACAGCCGCATTCGAACCACTAAGTATTATACCACCTTCTAAATATTAATTTTATGAACTAATTTATCTGCAAGTGAATTACTTACAGATTATTAATTTTACTTAATATTATATGTTAATCATAACATGAAAAATCTTAAAAATCCTTTGAAAAAATTTTCATAATTGTCTGTTTTTTTTCGTGTCAAACACATAGTACAGAATTGTAACTAAAATTGACATTCTTATTAATCTTGTATCCAAATGGCAATTGATCGAAGAAAAAATTAACTTTTTGGATTTTTGCGGCAGATAGTCACCAGTCATGTAATTTTTTTAGTCTTGCTTTTCACTATGGGATAACGAGTCCAAAATGATGATTCAGTTAATTGATATATAAATAATATTTTGTTAAAAGTAAGCACTACTTTATACTTATGTAGTCGCCTTCTGAACGGAACTAAACTTAACTGAATATATATCGAAATAAATGTTTTATTTTATACTCAATATATCGCATTCCACGGTGGAAAGCCTATTAACCTTTAAGTACTGGGACGAAATCTACCTTATTTGTTGTACCGTTTCGTATTCTACTTTTCTATACGAGTTTTTTGTATGTTTACTATAGTAAATACTGTAATATATATTATATCGTGTGTCGGTAATCTGTACCTATTTACTAATCTTGACTTACTAATCTTCTACGATTATCCGTCGCATAAATCCTTAAGCCTAGACCACAGTCATATTGTAAAAGTATCATTATTTAAAAAAGTCATTTTGAGTACCTTAACTAATAGTAACAGTATAATACAATTATATTATGAAATATGTCTGATCAACTTGGTTGGTTGGTTGGTTGCTTGGTTAATGTAATGTATTACTTTTCGTTATAAGACCAAGAAGAAAGTCAGTAGTATCTTATAATATTGATATTATACTATATTATACAGGAATATCCAGTGAACGAAAGAAAATCTTCATTAAGAGCTATACGAGTATGAAAGACCATTCGTTGTACGTGGCCAGCGTGATAGACTATTTGCAAAACACTTCTCATTGAGAGAAGTTGCTCATAATTGGAACAGCCGTGGATTGGTTATGACGATTAAATTCATTTACGTAATTATCTAAGTTAATTGAACCTCTTTTTGAGAGTAATGTATTGTACGATCCAGTTATGTAATCAAATAATGAGCTTTTACAATATCTGTGGTCGGGTCTTATCATTCGGCTGACATCGTCCCAATAGAACACGATTTCACAATTGTTGGATGTTTGCGCAAACTTTTATCATACAGTACAACGTTCTATTAACTACAAGTGTAGCGCAGTGATCGTCATACCAATATGATTCTGACATACGAGTTGGTTTTAAGAAAATATTTTTACATTGACATTCACGTAAAAGACATAGATATTTCATCCCTTCGTCTTTGCGCAGTCGTATTCCGCGTTGAAAGGGTAAAGTAACGAGAATATACTTGAATGAGACGTATTGTATAAAATAGGACTTTAGGTGTAGCACATGCCTATGATCGTTATGAGATAAACATGATGTCATTTTTGGATCTGGTTAAATAGCCATAACTATTCAAACAAAAAAAATCATGTGATCATCCTACGTTTGCGCAAACTTAAATCGCTTGACGCAAAGATCATTTGAGTCTCGATAAGGGAATGAACTCAACTACTGTCAAATTATGTAATCTAGTACATTTTTAACAAGAACAATTACTGGTGTTATCGAAACAGTACATACGACCATGGTGCGAGTAAGCGACGCCAATATAGCATCGAATAATGGCAACGTAAGATTTGCTTTTGACATGAGATATATTTGAATCGGATCAAAATTCGCGCAAACCAACAAAGATTGCGCAATTGTGTTTTCTTACGGACGATGCCTTGCAATAAGTAATAACTTTGATTTTACGTATTTGTAATTTGCTGTAAATATATTTAAAGATGAGCAGAGAAGAATTGTTAATAAAATTATTTATAATAATATATTTTAATTAAAGTTTTGTTCGTCTGACGTGTAGTAGGGCAAGGAATGTTACTGTCTTCACTACTTAAACGACTCTTTAAGATAGTGTGAAATAATTAATAATCAATGAATTATTAGCGTATCAATAAAATTATTGCGTAAAAGTTAATGATATCGTTTTATTTATCCTTATGCTTTAGAATAACAAATTTGATACCATGTTTTGAATTCTTAATTACCGATATGTTGATCCAGTTGCATGGATGGAGTTATTATCTTTTAAGTTCCATGTCATAACACGTCACTAACTGTATCTTTATACACCGCACTTTGCATTACATGTGATTTACAATAACCACTGGATTCCACGTTTGGGCTAACATCAAACCATCTTCTCTGTTAAAGTTTCTAGGGTGGTTTTTGATCTTTATGACTGTTCTTACTAAACTAGTCTAAAGTCATATACAACGCGCGAAATGACAGAGAAGGACCACGAATATCTACAAAACAGAGGAACATACACTTACGTAAAAAAGATAAAGATAAAGTAGTGGTTTAATCAAGGAAAAGGGTTCGGATTTATGAGAACGGATGTACATGTGACTTCGGCGATTCGTACCAGCAAAAGTTATACATTGCTTCACTGCCTTGCGATAACAATTTGCGAGAGTGCTCTTAAATAACAGCTCTATACAGCCTTGGCTAATGTATGATAAGTGCCGATAGCTTAGTAGTATGAATGTTGACCTCATTGTTGGTCCAAAGTTTCAATCTGATTTTTCGAAGTTGTATATTTTCGTCAACCTATTACTGTCCCACTCTGGGACACGGGTCTCCTCTCAGAGTGACAAGTCACGCCCGGAGATAACTCCCGGGTTAGGTCATAGTTCATCGCGCTGACTAAATGCCAGTCAAGAGTTCAAGCACTTCTGATTTTTTTTTGAACTGCCAAGCCGTGAATCTAACACTAGGCTTACACAACTTTTTGTTGTGAAAATTGAAATCTCTATTATCAAGTGTTTCAATGGGAAATCAACATACATTAGTTCTTTAAAAAAAAAACTCAAATGAGTGTGAAAACCATCAATCCGCGCTTGGCCATCATGGCGGACAACCTAAAACCTTTCCATTTTGAGAATAACCTCAGTGACACAATATGTGACAGGTACAATGTTCTATTCACAACGGTTCCCATACCGATGTTATTCCGCGTGAAGGACAGAAGGTGTCAGGTTCAATCCTTGGGCTGTTAGACATTGTCAAAGTTTTCATACAAAAACTTTCATATACACAAACACCACTCGGATTGATATACACTTGTGAGAGCAACTTACTACCCATTAGTAATAACTTATGTATCACGCTTTTTTCCCCAAGTCCGATCTATTGCTACTAATTGAATATGTTTTAAAGTACCTATATTCATCCATCAAACACCCTTTTAGAGTCCATTGGTGGACACAGGCTTATCCTAGTTGGCGCCAATTCGGTTGAAGTATTCTGTACTCCATTTGCCTAAACGTGGTCGCACTCGAAGACCTTAGTACCTATATCATCTACAATATTTTGGTGTTACCATAATTCCCAACAATGTAAAGTGACCTCTTATCACAAAGGTCAAACCCGCCCCTCACTCGATTACAGCCCGACGATGTCGCCGCAATGACAATTCCACGATAATTGAATGAGACTCCCCGGGGGATGAATTCATCCAACATCCAAACATTCGTTAATCATTTCTACAACACATTTAATAATACTTTTGTAAGTAAATAGAGTACCTATTACGTTACGTTTACAGATATGGATATAAAACATTTCAAACTTGGCCTGTGGTAGAAAAAAGCATATTTTTCTATTTTATCATTTTTTTCACGGACAGAGCCCGTGTTTGTGCTTATTATAATACAAACACGTTGTATAGGAGAATTCTTTCTGCCAAGACACGTGTCTAATACACTGCATCGATTGTTATAAATAATCAATCAATAAATATCTTGGTACCGGATATTTTTTGGGTTCGAAATTTAAAAACGTCTAGCAGTATATGGTGGAATGCAAGAAATTGGTAAAACCAGGATAATTTAAGAGAAAAATTGGCAGAAACACTTACATGTGGCGCAGTTGTGTAAAATGCTGGTTTTTCGAACGGAAAATTGGTTTGATGAACGCAAAATAACACGAGCGTGGCAGTTTACACACTGCCAAATATTGATATTTCGACAATTTCTGCCTCTTAGAAATTGAAAAACATACGTGTACGGTACGGTGGACAGATTGATAGTTAATAACGGCAGATAAACTGTAGACGTAATTAAACCCTTCTACGTGATAGAAACAATTCGTTTGTTACTCTTATCTTATAAAAACCGATACATTTATATGAATCCATATCACCTAGGTACCATATTAATCTTCTCTAGATAATTGAATGAGACGCCCCAGAGAGCCAAATTGAACGGAAACCATCTAAACACGGAGTAATCACGTTTACAATACATGTATATATTGTAACAATACCGGGTGTAATCGTTAAGTGTGCACAGGCGATTATTCCGTAACTATTACAGATATCAAAAAACTTAAACTGATATCGAAAGTACTTTACCTAATCAGTAAAATTACAATAATAACTTTTTAAAAATAAAACGATAAATATCCAAATTTTTACATTAAACACTTATTTTATAATTATGTATGATCATACATGTTAATAAAATAATTACGTACTATTCCACTTAAAATAAGGAAACTAATACCCTTCTATTATCTTATACTAAATGTATGGGAGAGTTTAATGTATATTTGTTTGATAATTCTCATTTTATTTTTAAAAAGTTATTACTGTCATTTCACTCATTGGATAAAGTACTTTCGATATCAGTTTAAAGCATTTTGATATCTGTAATAGTTACGGAATAGTTGCCTGTGCACACTTAACGATTACACCATGTATATAAATTATCCTTTAAGGTTCTATTATAGCGGCACAACTGTCATACACTACGTTTGTTACAATAACGCTACTGGGTTGGAAGGTGCGGTAGTAGATTATGAAATTAATGATCAAATGAGCATGCATTCTACAGAATGGTATCTGAACCTCTGGCGACTGTTTTCGTCGCACAAAAAGGTATTTAGAATCAATGGAGTAATTATTATTTTTATGGTACAAGGAGTAAACGAGTATGCAGGCCACTTGATGGCAAATGGCTGATACCACCCATACGTATTCGTATCCGTCCATAGATGTGTATGCTACCCCTGAAGAGAAGTTGGAACACCTCTGATAAATATGTGTCTTACTCTTCAAACCAAAGCACAACAGCATTTTACAGTGTCATTAAGTGGAAAAAGGCGTGGCGGTGGTGCTTTCGAAGTCAAACCACGGAGGTCTCACATTCAAAATGTAATTATAATTAAATTTGCGTATGCGTATAACTCCAAATACGAAAATTTCTGCAATTCCTACAACATAACACGTCCCAAAAATATAATTATGTCATATTTGTATCGTTTTCGTATTTCTCTCCATGATAATGATGGGAGAGGAGGGATAAGTGGAGACGGATGACGGATGACAGTTGACGGATGACGGTTGACGGGTGACGGATGATTTCAACCCCTTGCAACACTTAATGCAAGTTACGAAAATATAAATAAAAAATATTCATTTATTAAAATATGCTGTTATGTAGCGGTTATGCTTTCATAGACAGAAAAGTCCCACTAAAGTTAAAAACACTCCTAAAGGGAAAGAATCAAATCGAATAGTTCTAGTATCGAGCATTTGCTTTTATATTTGGCATTACACAGCCAACATAATACAAAGATAAATAGTTTATCTCGATAAAGGTCATAATAAAGAGCGAAATTTATATACATTTGTGTGATAACAAAAGGTCGCTTCCCGGTGCCTGATACTGCGACTTTTTCATAACTCACGACCACGGATAGATACACGCGGCGCCTAGACTTTTGACGGCGCCTGTCGGTCTGTCTCGGTCTTAAGATTCGAAGCCATTTTGTCATTGCATCATTCAAATGAAAAGAATCTATCAAGCTCCAACCGCATTTTTGAAATTTCCGACTTGCTTATCCGTTTCACTGCTGCGGACTTGTCTGCGCTTCCACGACGATACTCTTTTCGTACTGCGTCGGTGCAAGCGTCCACGTCTGTATTATCATACATAGTGATAAGCTACCCTACTACATACTTAGCACCAGCTAAGATCGTCACTTTAAAGGTGCTTTGTGCGCGCAACAAGAAAGCCCCCTAAATGTAGCTTATCCCCTATTGTTAGCTTGCGCTGAGACTAATGCCTAATATTGGCACGAAGCCACAAACTGTACTGCGATTTGTAAATTCCTAAACATGATCGTTCAGCAGTATTTTATTACAATATTTGTTTTTGCTACAGTCATATTATTTCTGTTGGTCCGTGCAAATACTAACAGTATTGAGTTTTATTTTCCGTCATTGGTAGTTTCGATACGAAATGTTAAAAGTAGATTATTTATGTGAAATGACAAAAAAAAAACAGGCCGAGTTTGTTCTTGTGACAAAGTAGCAAACAAGCATGCAATCCACCGGATGGTATGTGGCAACTGCCGCGCATGAACAACGTTAATCGACC
>DWRA01001211.1:0-18149 GCA_018250295.1 Spathilepia clonius
ATGCGCAGCCGCGCGCGCTCGCCAGGGTCCTCCAATATGTACGATAGCAGACATCTGGGAGATGACAAAAGTGAAGTGTGGCATACCTACAGTTTGTTCGTGCACCAGCAATGGGCACTTTAACAAGCGCCCACTTAAAAACACGATACTCAAATTTGTCAACCTATTTTAGTTTAGAAAATACACTTTTTATAAAGAAATGTTATTCTAATATTTGGTGTAAAATACACAAAATAATGTTTTTTAATCTATACGGAATCAAATTTTAATGAATAATCCTTCACTGATTAACCCGATGGTTGAGATAATTTAATTCTCTATAACTTCAGAGAGCCATCAAAATAAATTCAACCATTTCCACCAACATAACTTACAATTTTAACTAAAACTATTGATATTTTTATAAGAGAATAGAAAAACAAATTTAACCGAAACGTTTCAACTTAATCCTCAGAAATATCATGTATGTGACCGAGTTCAGTGAGTCAGTCAGTGAGTCAGTGTCAGAGTTAAATAAAGACGTCCAAAAGCAAAAAAGAAAAATCTTTCGGATGGATGTTTCTTTAATATTCTTTTTCGGTGACTTTATTTATTTATCATTTCCAATTTATGCTGATCGGGATCTCGAGGCAGTTCGAATACCAACTTTGCTAAATACCTACTTATTTACAACATCTATTACAACTATCTTATAAATTGTATGTTCGTTTGCTAATTCAATAACAAAAAAAATCACAAACTAGGACCACCCAGATTATGGCATCAGTTGTCATATTTCTTGTACTGTAACATTAAATGTGAATAAAAACCATCAAATATTCAATAAAACACTCGCTCAATCTTCAATAAAACCTTCTCATAGCCTGCACAAAGAAAGCCTTGATCTCGGCTTCGTTCTGCCGCACGCAAGCTTGATACGTGAGGACCATGAGCCGCTTCTTGATGGCCACCGTCTGCTTGTCCACCTGCAGCTTGGCGCGCTTGTACAGGTGCTGCGGGTACTCCGGCAGGTGCTTGTCAGATAACGACTGCAAAAAATACATGTATAGTGCGTAGATGTAAGGGCGAAACGAGCAATCAATGTGTCAATAAATGGTAATTGTTAAAACAGTAACGCAGTCATAATTGACCATCTATGTCTTAGAACATACGTGTACGATTACAAGTTTTTATTTAACTTGCTTTGTGAGTTAATTCGATACTATTTATGTCCAATGTTGCAATTCAACTTTAAACCAGATAACCCCAACCGATTGAGCTGAAATTTTGCATAGACGTTTAGCTTGGATGACAATGGCTGATTAATTTAATGATGCCATTCTAAATTCAATATGGCGAACGCTTCTAGATGAAAGACCAATTATTTTTGTGCATCTTTTGACATGGGTATTCGGACCGAATCACATTGGCTCTACTATGTTTCAAACTCCCGACAAAATACTCACGACATTCAAATAATACTGAATCCTCTCCAAATCCTTCGGATGGATGTATCTATAATGCTCTTCCTCGGTGACTTTTATCATTTCCAATTTCTGCTGATCGGGATCTCGGGGCAGTTCGAACTCCAACTTAGCTAAATGCCTATTTACAACAATATAATCTAAATTAACAAAAAATCGTTTAAACTATTGAATATGGGATAGATGTTTGTCATTTATCTGAAGCTGTACGCAGTAGGGCAACGCCTTAAGCAGCGCAGTCGTATTCTACTATGAAGAGTGTGGCGAAACAGATTCGCTTTTTCCAAGATTTTCTATCTTAGTTTCCAAAAGTCTCAACCTATTTTCTATTGATTACAGTTGTCCACTAGCAGTATTGACCACTTACCACCAAATAGACGGCAATGTGTAATTGTTCATTTGATTTCATAAAACTTTCTCTCTTTCTTTTCTTACTTTTTTAAGGCTTCTTTTTCTGCTATCTCCGCAGCTTCCTTCTCCTGCCGCTTTTTCTCTATTCGCTTCCTTTTCGCTTCCGCTGCAGCGGCCTTTCTTCTTTCATACGCTCCAGATACCAAATCTTCTAACAACACTAGACCTATCAACAAATTGAAGTAAAAAAAAGATATCTACCTCGCCGGGTATCGATCCTAGAACCTTCTTCCTATCAGACCGCTGACAGCAGTACCACACTTGTCGTCAAAAATGGATTACTACTTCTATGACTACTAGTATAAGCTTATATAACCTTCCCTATCGCACAACGTTTAAGTTAGAACACAAACAGTACTAATTATGTAAGTGTATATAGTGTAAGAAACTTGTACCTTTCTGCAGCTTATGCTTCTCCTTCTCCCTCTTGAGCGCTTCGAGCTTCTCCTTCTCCCGTTCGGCCCAGGACTTGAGCGGCGGGAACTGCAGCTCTCCGTTAGGGCCAAGCGGCCCGTACAGCTGCGGGGGCGGCCGTCTCTTGGGCGGCATGTTGATAGTTCGCATTGTCTTACTTGCGGGGGTGTAGCAGTTTCCTATACATAAAAAAGTAGATACTTATAAAATGCTATTTTACTGACGCTCGTAGTACAAGACATTTGTCGGACGGCTTGTAAGTTAGTCACGAACACAGCAAGTAAAGAAAACTTTTAGAAGTTTTTAGATCCCATATTAGTCACTACAGGTCTAATATAGTCACAAATAAGTTAGGTGTATTCGAACTAATTAGGGTGCGGTTCATGCATACACTAATACTGCCACTAGTTTAGCTTTTTATCACCCCTAAAATTACTTCCATGTTATAAGTGGTTACAGTAAACTACCTCTGAACTTTTGTTAAAACTAAATGCAGTTAAACGCACATAAATTAATCACATTTTTACCAATAGAATCAGCAGGTTTCTTATGATCAAAGCTATCACGATACGGTACGCCTCTCGTCCATGACTTCGCTTGCATCAGGGGAGGGAATTCGCTGCACCCACCCTCACTTTCACCTGAAAAGTTATTTATTTTATTTTATTTACGAAATTGAACAAATACATCGGATCTATACAACAAAATTAACAAATCGGGCGCGATCCATATCATTCGATAACAATCGTTAAACCTTGTTGGAAGACTGTTCCAAAACATCCAACATGGTTTGGCTAGGAACTGGTAGGTACTTTATCCACTAATCCATATTGATACAATGTAATGGAGTATCAGAACTCCTCCACTTATGCGGAGGTACCCGTACTACTAATATACTATACTTATTATTAACATTGTTGCCATCTATATGTACATAAACAATATTCGCTTATGATTACAAGATACAACATAATAATTTTTATTATTCCATCTTTATCACAAGTTGCCAATATAAGTCATAAATCAACTCGAAATCATCAAATAGTCACCTTCAGGATAATAATTCTTCGCAGCACGTACTAATTGACTGTCCCTATCTAACTCGTGGTCGTACCCAGCGCGCGGCACCCAGGGCAGCGCGGGCTGCTTGCGAGCGGCGGCCGGCACGAAGCGCGACGGGCACTTCGCGGCGCGGGAAGTGGACGGAGTTGGCTTGCGCACCGCGGGACGCTTGCGGTCACCGCTCGCCATCGCACTGCTAAATAAACACCGAAGTAAATTGGATATATCTTTCTTTTTTAGATATTATAGAATCAGCAAACGAGTATCACCTAATACACTATATACATCCGACCTCAATTACGGGCGTAATCCTATCTGGCGTTGGTCGAACCCCAATTCTATATTCGTTCAGTTGGTGTTCTACTCGTATATGAACCTCAAAGAGCCAGTCCTACCTGACATCGGCTGCAGATTCGATTCTACTAGATTCAAACTCCTCGTATACGTCTGTCTTACTTACCACACCTTTCAAACCATTCTTTTAATAAGGTAGAAATAGCATAGGGGTGATACTTCTGGAATTGAATACGAAGAGTGACGAAATCATAAAATAATTATGCCAACATCTAATATTAAGTGGTTGATACCACCCATGGACTTTCTTGTGCCGACGTCAATCCATCTATATTATAGCTACCCCTGATTACTAAGCTAAAAACATTTTAATATAAAATACTTAAAGTATTGTAAAACTTTTTAAACTTACCTGGGTATTTTTAAATGTTTTTACTGCAAACTACTATTTTAACATTTTTCCGCATAAACAGATTCTTAGTTTGGCTTATCAATAACTTTCTCAGGTAAGATGCCAAACGAGGCGTCGTCCAGGAAACCGGCGTTGTCATAGTTCCATAATGATTAATTTCTGATTCATTATTTTCAGCCAGTTATTCCCTTCTGTTTGTTTTAAGGGTACAACCGTGCTGTCACTAAAGGATTTTCTCAGTCGATGATATGGAAACTGAAGTAAGCAATATTCAAAGCTTGAAATGTATTTTTTTAATATAGAAGTAGCGAACGAATATGCAGTCTACCTGATGGTAAGTAGTAATTGCTGCCCATACACGTCTATAATAAATCTCAGGACTTCTACCTGAGGTACGTAATAGATCTGGGGTGCTACCCAAGAGAACTATTTTGAAACGCCTCGCATAAGTATATTTTAATTACCACACCCTTCAAACCAGGACAGCAGCTCATAACACTTTTATAAGGTACAAATGGGTGTGGATTGTGCCTCCAGAATGGAACTAGGGATTCTATGATCATTATCATATATAGGTTATAGTCAAACTGGTTTCACCTATGGTACTACCGCTTGTCACTATCTGTCTGTAGTTGAACAATAGATCTGAGATAATAGATCTAACACTGTCTTATAAAATACACGTTTTTATGATTCTAGTATTTGTAAAGCCAAGCGGAGTTCAAGTATTTTCGGGTTTTAGAACTAGAACAGGAATAATAAACACAAATAAACAGTTTAAATACTTTGTTACAAATTTATTATCATTGTCATGCACAAATTTTGTCATAAATGCATTATAGAAGTGGTATTACGACAATTAAAATATTATTTTCAGGAATCATTTTATTTATTTTATGACGATGTAAATACTGGATTTTGATATACAATAATTTATAAAAATTTACAAAAGTATTTTTTTTTATGTAAAATGTGATATTCTGTACAAAAAATCACAGTTCGAGCAATAATAGCTCCTAATTTAAGAATACATAAAAGTCAATAAAATTGATTACAATTTTGGCACAAAGTTGAGAAATATTAAATTCGTTATTTGTTAAAATTATATTTTCAAATCAAAGCCTCAATATTGCTTATCAAAACTAATTAAATTACACTGGAAGACCATATATAGACTTTTATCAACAAATTTTCGAATCTATAGTAAAAAAATACATGACTTAAATGAATATAAAATTAGTATTATTAAAATATTTTGTAATAAATATCGAATAATATTACAGTAATAATCATAACTTTGTAATCAATATTTCTTTTCTAAAATTGCAGTAGCAAATGAGCATGAAGTATATTTTAGGTCACATATACATTACTACCCTTGAAGAGTAGAATGGCTTGCCTCATTTAATCATCACCACTCTTCAAACTAAAACACAGTAGTGTTTTAAATCAAACACGTAGCAAATCAGTAATAGGATTAACATATTTATAAAATAGTACACAACACCGAACTACTTAATATACGACAAAAATGCATTAAAAATCTCAAAACTTCTGCTTACAAAATAATATTATGCTAATAGTACTATAATTGATTTCACAATCATATAGGCATCAAAATTATTAGAAAATAGTATAAAAATGTATGTAAACATGTAAAAAACCACAACTACGTAATTGTATAACTTGGCCACACATCATAAGAAACTAACGACTCATTTGACGAAACCAACTGCAAATGAGATAGGCGTAATGGAGCCGCTGCTACTTGTGTATTTGCTCTACTTCTTCCTTTAATTTTACGCTGGAATTATAACAAAGTGGCAAGAATTATTACCATCTTTTCTATGTGAATATTTTTCTGCTTTTTCGTATCTTATTCTTAACCTATAAACCTCTTAGGTTACATCCATAATATTTTTAATTACTTACAATTTAATTGACAATAATGTTTAATTTTACTTTCGCTCTACTGTAGTTAAAAATCCAATATAACAAAAAAACATCGGAAAATATTGAACTGAAAATAAGTGTATTCATATTAAATTTATTAGTCCCAATTTTAACTTCCTAATACTGAACTATCCCTTATTTCAACGTCAGTCTTTGATTCCAGTAACTATTTGTCAGCTAAATGAGTTATCTCAATCTCTTAGGCCGGACTACAGGGACCTTTACTCCTCCACAATATCCAAAACATTTATAATCACGACAATGTAAGATCTTACTCTTCTCTGATAGCGATCGTGATATAGGGGGTTCTAATGACCAATTGAGTATAGTTCCATTCCAATATACAAGTAATTAGCGAATTAAAAATAATTGACAAAATGTTCATTTTAGGCGAATAAACCATACACTGCTATTTGTACTAAGTAAATACGGTATACAATACTTAGTTATTTAAATCATTTTGAATGCTAATTTTTACTTACTACAGATCAGAGATCAAGCTAAGATATAGTTTGAATTAGCAGTTTGCAAAATTTTGCAGAAGACATGGATATTCAAAATAGTATAAGTATATAATACGGATTTACTCATCTTGAAGATAGCCTCTCTAAAGCCACCTCTTCTCCGACGCCTCGACATCCGCCTTCTGGTTCAAGAGGCTACTGGATCCTTGCCAGCTGAAGGAACTGTCTGTATCTCCGTCCTCGTTGGACTTCCTCCTCTCCGTATGGTAAGAAGTGGGACGAGTCTCCTTGACGTAGGAGTGCGGGCGGTCCAGAAACGAGTGGCTGAGGCGGGATCCGTCGAAGTTGTAGCCGGCGTTGGACGGCTTCCGCACCTCGTGCAGGTACTTCCACGTGTGGCTGTCCGGGCCCTCCTGGTCCTCGGGCTTGGGGTTGTACAACCATTCTAAAATGTAAATCGAATAAACAATGACTCCGCTAAAGACAAAGACAATATTTTAATCTCTGTAAAAAATAAAAGAATATTTACCTTGTAAAATATCAATTTCAATATTTTCAAAAATATAAAGATTTAGATTATAATCTACGTCATGTAGTCACATTATAGTACGATTTGAATTAATGAATTGAAAATGGAGACAATTAACAATTTTCTAAAACAGTATAAATAAGTCATCCGTATATTACATACAAGCAGCGGTTTTTTTTGAGTCTCTTAATTAATTCAATGAAGATTGCTATAATAGATACAATAGCAGGGTATGTATACCTCCGTTGGAGACCTTCCCGATGGCGGAGAGCAGGAAGTCCTTGTCCCGGGCCTGCAGCAGCAGCATGTGCCGCAGCAGCGCCACGAGCGAGCGCTGCGCGCGGGCCCTCGCTCACATGTAGTACACCGCCACGCTGCGCGGGAATTAATAGTATGTGACCACTCTTTCTTGACTCATGTTTGTCTTATTTTAAGAAAAATATAATTGTTTTAAGGTTACTTAAAGCGACTTGATTTGGTAAATACATTAGTGGGAAATTACTACAGAATATTTGGTTGGGTAAATTAACATCTGATGACTGATGATTAAAAGTTAACAATTACAGTTTGGGATAAATGCTGTTTGTAGATAAGGATAATCTTCGATTACTTGAAAAAATGTATTCATTAAATAATCACTTGAGATATGTTACATTATTTTTTTCTTCTTAGTAATTTAATAATATTTAAGTATATATTTGACATTAAAATACATTTTATTAATGTAACGTCACAGTTACAGTACTTTTAGTTAATCCAGTAAACCGTCGTATTTTTTTAATCTGTATTATTTTAAAACAAAAGCATAACCAAGAAGCGCGACGCAGCGTTACCCGAGGAAGAGCAGCACGAAGCCGATGACGCCGGGGCGCGTGAGGAAGTGCAGCGCGGCGCGCAGGCCGGGCCGCCGCGACAGCCCCAGCGCGCCCTCCGACGCCACGTGGAACACGCGCGGGAACTCGCGGAACGGGCCGCAGTGCGGGGACGACCGGCTGCCACGGACGTCATGTTACTAATGAACTTTCCTTGCGATCTTACTCCGGAGGTACTCCCGCCACGTCTTTTACGAACGCATGACAGCAATGTGGGGAGAAGGACAAATGCGAGGCGTTTCGACTTGGTCCTCGATGGTAGCGCTGCATCTGTGACCCACCAGACTTAGGTAGAATTCTAATCTTATGTGGGGTTAATTATGGATATCATAATTTGAACTTGACGAATATAATGCCATGAACTCGAGACTCGAATACACTTAAGACAGAAATACCAAAACATGTAAATGTTTATAGATAGGAATAGAAATTAAAACAGTATCAAAACATCATCATTAAAACAATATAAAATAAGTTTACCTGACAAACAACAGCCCGAGCCCGAAGAGCGCAGTGAACAGCGACAGGGTGACCAGCATGTAGAGGATGGTCTGCGTCTGCGCAGCTCGCCACACCTACAAGTACAGTTACCGTATAAAAACTTACCCTATAATTACTCTACACTCCAGAATTATTTCTTAATACAGCGAAGGAGTATTCCCATAGTCATATATTATAATCGATCTTAACTAGTATTTGACTCCTACTTAAGGTCACACATTCAATGCTACGCGAAAAGTCGAAATGCCTCATGTAGTCTGAAAAATATGTAAAACCTAGACACTTTCTCAGATATTAATACTTTTTCTTTTTATTTATCAACAGGTTTAGTATTTTTTTTCGCTAGGGGGCCATTTACAATCTTTGATAAGTGTTATTTAAAAAATTCTATCGGATTATTTAAAATTATGGTCGAATTTTCATCACTAGGCGAACATGTAAAAGAGAAATAGTATTGATAGAGCCTTTGAATTCGAAGTATTATACCACACAACAAATTAAATATTAAGTCTAAACAACTTTGAAAATAAACCTTAACGGACCTTCCTAGCAGGGTGGCAAACTCTCAGCGCGGTCTCCCGCTTGACGTAGAAGAGCAGCAGGAACTTGGCGGCGACGGCGGCGGCCAGCAGCGGCGAGAACAGCGCGCCCAGCCACAGCAGCGCCTGGTTGTACAGCAGCGTCAGCGAGTTGTACGCTATGTTGAACTCCGGTGCTACTGACTTCGGGTTCCACCTGGAATCAGACATCAGTAATGCATATTTAAGGAGGCACACAAAAATATATTTCATCTATTGATGTTGTAATATATTTCGAGTCAAATAGTAAATTCAAGAAAAAAAAATCCGTAATTAGTACATTTTCGTAGACGTAAAAATATGAGGAAAAAGATTTTACAAGCTTAGCTTATTCTTCTTGTGCCTAGTCTTGTTTAGCTTGCCAGTTTCACAACCAAATACCTTCTTAAAACAAGCGTCACCTCAATAACAGTGCAATGTTTAAACCATCAAAACCAAATAAAAAACATGACAAAAATACAAATTAAAGCAAGAAAAATCAACAAACAGAAAATAACTAAAAAACGGGGACTCACTTATATAGAGAGCCCCTAAACACCTCAATGGCGGGGAGAACCAGCAGCGAGACCAGCGCGTCCAGCAGCACCAGCCGGTACGCTTGCTGCCCAAACGAGTTCTCCCAGCACTGCAAGCACAGCCCACGTTGCTACAAATACATACTAAGTGACTAAGTAACCAGCCACCGAAAATAGAATCAGAGTTCGATCCTAAGTAGGTAATATGGAAATGACAATGTAAAATTTTGAAGGGCGAATCATCGTCATTCCAGAACTATTTAATTGATGGACAGGAATCTCTTCTTAGATTGAGACTTTATGGACTCTAAATGGTCATAGAGACCACACTGGCTTACAGCATGTTGACAGGGTACATAAGAGGTAATCGGGAAAACTATTTGACCGATTCTAATATTTTTTCACTAGCGAATTACTTTTAAATAACTTCAGATGAACTTGGCAATCTGATGTTACGGCGCAGGTAAAACTACGTATCACAGATCTTTTAGTATTGCTAAGTGAAGTCTTATTAGTGGGATCCCAAAATTTTTAGCAAAATACAAGATTTGCAAAATAAAACGAAATAATCAAAATAACTGAAATTAAAATACGAAAAAAACAATAACACATTGCTATAAGGCGTATTTTACTATATTCGACACTGGCATTGTGGTCCTAAGTAACAATTGCTTTCCTTGGCTTGTACAAATACATGCTGGACATTCTCCCAGGGTTCCAGATGGAGTGGAGAATTGAATGCAGTGCAATGTCCGACCTGCGTGTGCGAGCGCGCGCCGTAGAGCAGCAGCAGCAGCAGCGTGCCGAGGTCCAGCAGCCACGTGCGCGCCAGCGTCACGTACACGGCCGTGCGCGCCTTGTAGAACTCCAACCTGCAACATCACACCGTATCAATCATTACTTTTATTTACACGGTCTTTTAGTCACATCACCATTCAGTCACTTTCACAATTACATATTCATTAAGATATATAATTACACATCATATCAACATAAGACATCATCTTTAAATAAAAAAAATATAATAGTAAAATTCATAATATTCATGTATTTTAAAAGAAGTTGATTAAATTTGCCCTTTGGCAACATTAAACTCTTAACATCGCATGGGTAGCACGCTCGTCCACTACATCTACATACTCTACAACATAAAACAACTCACTTGACGATAACATTGAAAAGCAACGGGCAGAGCGCCAGCGTGGCCGTTATGATCAACGACACGCATATCTCCCAACGAGGCAGCTGGGTCTCCAACGCCAGCAGATGCCAGAGCCCATACTGCAGTCCGCCTATCAGCCCTAATGAGAGGACCATCACGATTATGTTGACTAGACGTTGACCAAGTTTTTCACATAAGGACAAGTTTAGCTTTTTCTTATTCTGCTCGTTTAGAAGTTCCTGAAATCAAATCAAAATGTGCTAGTTAAGAAGTCTTCTATAACTTTTAGATCATGTAACGAGTACGCCCATGTAATCTAAGCTCATACTAGGCAATGAATTATTAACACAGCCTATGATTTATACACAACCACCTCTCTCGGCTCTGTTTATTTCTACTTTAGCCCTGGACAAGGGGGGAGAGGATAAACAGAATTTGTGAATGTGTCACCATCAAGATGTTGAAAAGCGAACCTTGAACTCATTGTAGAGTGTGTTGGCGTTGAGTGCGGCGGCCTTGTGCGACACGATGCCGAAGTCCCAGCCGCAGAACACTTTGGTGGCGAACACGGCGCTCAGCCCGCCGCCCGTCTCGATGAAGTTCCGCCGGTACGAGTACGCCGTCCTGGAAACATGTACTACGTCTATAAAAGATGTTACGTGCACACACGTTAGCCGGTACGCGAGCTACATCGTATTTACGTCAACATTCGTGGCAGCCACATAAGAAAATAAAATTCGCAACAGCGGAACGTAGCGTGTTTAGTGTATTCTTTGATATATGGAAGGACAATTTGTCAATTGTTAAACGAAAAGTAGTGCAATAATTAATCCTTACTATAATTAAAGTCAAGATTATGATAATGAGAATTCAGTTCGGAGCAAGAGTTTTTAGGGTAGTATATTTCGTGATACAATTGTAACACTTATATCTGCCTAGTAATAGCTGCCAAACACTGCCAATTATAATAGTATGAAGCCCGTTGTATGTGTCATGGCATTTACAATTAATGGAATCACAGTGTGGGACCCCACATATGAAAGTTAAAACTCACCTATAACAGAGAACTATGAAGAAGATGAAGTAGAGGCACAGCATGGTGAAGAAGTACGCGGCCGGCATGTTGTAGGTGAGTAGCCCGTGCTTGCTGATGTCGCCCGGGTGGTAGTGCCCGTAGAACAGCAGGGAATCGTTGTAACCACCCTGCGGATTTACATTGGACATCAAAACTCGGCTATCTTAACATTCATAGATATTTCCAGGGTTAATAAATCTTTTTAATTTTCGTTACTATTGAATAAACGTGATTTAAAAATATATAGACAGAGATAGATAGTATAATACAATTGAGACTCATAATTAGACAGTTATATAAATTGACAGAGAATAATTTTTAAATAAATAAATAAATTTTGGCGTTGTGACATGAAATCGAAGTTCTTCAACTTTGGGGAGCAAAAAAAATGAAAAAACACACCACAATATATTAACGGATTATTAAAATTAGTACATCATATTAACTATGTTAAAAGATTATTCTACGACTTTAAAACATTCCATCTTTCCGAATTTTCAACTTACCGTCCCACTGATAAAATCCAGGAAGCCCCTACCACCGGATGGCTCTCTCTCCTCGTCGTGGAGGACCTGGGGCACCACCACGAAGCACACTAGCAGCGCAGCAAACAGCAAATCCAGCACGAACAGCCAGCGGAGCAAGTGGAAGTAGGAACCGACGGCAGAACCCAGGTGGCCCTCCAGGTTGCGGATCGCTTCATACCACAGCTCGATAGAGAAGAAAAAGTCCCGGAGCCTGTCACTGGTCTGAAAAGGTCAAAAGTGTCATAGTACTCAACAATAATACCTGCTAAGTTCTATAAAAAATGCAAACTATCTGAGAATTTCCGAAACATTAAAAATATAATATTATGAAATTTCCATTGTTTTAAGTTTTTCATTCTGTCGGTAGTCCGTATGACCGTTTGTTTTTATCTACAAAATCTTACCCTCTTAAATGCGAAACTGATTCTATACTTCAATCGTTTGAACACAGAGATGGGGCGTCGTTTCGACCGGAGACTAACGGAGGCGGACAACTTGGCACGAACGTTCCTCTTCATCGTAAGTCCTTGAGGCAGGTCTCTCAAAGCTTCCCTGGAAATACATGAATTATAATTATTATTGAAGTGGTAAACGAGCATAAAGGCACTTGATTGTTGATCCTGTCGCCTATAAATATCGGTAATTAACCACAAAGAGAATTGGAGTCCTGAGGTGAATCACAGATGCATTGCTGGCACTGAATAATTACCATGCACAAGATAAAATCACAGAAATATTTAGAGAGATGATGAAACTACCTCCGGAGCTCCTCCGACACCGGGTTGTCCTCCATGAGCCGCTGATGCTGCTCCATCTCCCGCACAATGATGTCCGCCTGCTTCTCCGCAGCATCAGGCGTGTCCGACGTGGCGGCTTCCAGCAGCGCATTGTGTTCCGAGTTCACGCGCCTTAGACGTAAAGTATCTGGAGTATAAGGATCATATCAATTACCTAATATATGAGTCCAAGGTTAACACACCAATGATAAGGTTCGTATTAGCTCTATGCGACGGTTCGCAGTTTACCCATTGGTAAACTGCGAACCGTCGCATGTCCATGAGATGGAACTATTACTAGTCAATAGAAAACTTCAACCAACCCCATTCAGGACATTTTTTTAATCTATTAGAAAAGCGTTACGCCTTCTAAGACTAAGCAAAATAGCCTTTTATAATCGACTGTAATGTCATGAGTACTTTACAGGAATATTCCACGGACGTACAAGGCAGCGAAACATGGAGCAGAATGTTCTGATAAATAACATTCTAGTGTTATTTTATGTTAAATACTAAAATAAACTGTCAATACTCAATGTATCACAACTCCCTTTTTCCGCTTTGACAAAGATTTGAACCAGAAAACATCGTTGAACTAATTCCGCTTTATAATAGCGTAGACTTCTTAAACTCAAGAATGTATTTTTCGTGTATGAAATGTGATGTGTTTGGTACTAATGACTGGCTAATTAATTCGCTCATATGTAATCGATCAATAAAGACCGTCGCTATGCGTGGACCTCTTCTATCACGCCAGACTATCACAAAAAAAAAGCGATTAATTTCCCATACATTTAAAAATATTGCGTAAAATTCTAACGTTCCTTACTTGCATTATGTTCTCTTTCACTATTAATGTGAAATTATGATTAATTTCAAGGTAATATAATTAATATAACTACCGTAAAAAACTGTATCAAAATCGCGACCGTCACACTCAAAAGGATTCATATTTTAGCGAGCACTCAACAGAAAATATCGACTTTCACCGTCAGTTATTGTTAATGAACCACGTTGAACTGAGATCTGATTCGTGCAACTATGGAGTGAGTACCTTCCAAATTAATTAGACCTCGTTAGGACGAGCCAATAAACGCGACGATTATGTAGATACTGCTGTAATTCTACTTTAATTAATTAATTAATAAGCTATCCTGCGAAGCTTTAATGTGTGCCCTAATTAATGAATTTAAAAGGATAAACATTTCAAATCCACCATTTATGGATTTTTTTTTAAATAGTCTGGAAGTAAATTAATAAAAAAATCTACTTAATAAAACTCCATCACTGGCAAAGCATGGCATAAACTCTTATCATCGTCAACCTATTAATATCCCACCCTTGGGCATGAGTCTCCTCTCAAAGTGGGCAAAGTTAAGGCCATAGTCTGCCATGCTGGCCAAGTGCAAATTGGCAGATTTCATATAACTTGATTCACAAACAACATTCTGACATATAGGTTTCAATAAATTAAATTAAAAGGTTAAAACATGAAATAATCAAATTCTAATACACACATATACATATTGTTGCAAAATCAGTGGTGCATGCCTGAGGTTAAATCAGACCCCCAGAGCGAGAGACTGTTCAACCACTAGGCTATCACTGCTTATACTAGTGTAATAACTTAAACTGTTGGATCAATGGTGCAAATTTTCACAATAATTTAAATAATATAGATAAGCACAAATAAAGGACTTTGATAAAAAAAAATAATGATTGATTGCTATGGTTAATATTGATGAACATAATTATTATTTCCAATTGTGTGTGTAAACATTCAAGCATATGATAGTTTAAAAAATAACTATAAAATAAGGTTACACAAATTACAATAAAGTACCTAACAAATTTGTTTAAGGTACTAATTACCACTGGGGACATTAAGTCCATAGACAATAAAAATGCACAATTTCATTCTACTAGGTGGAATGGTGACCACCTGAAAATATAGTGGGAATACAGAGACAGAACAGTCTTGAGTATTGACTAAGGACAGTATATTTAGCAGCAGATGCTTAGACTCTTAATTTTATACACTCTTTTCACTCACTATATGGTAACTGCCTCGATGGCATGAAGTTCACTGCAACCTGCCTGGCCACATTGTTCCTGAGAGTCAGGTTGCGCCGGATCCCTGCCGCTTTCATCTCTACATCCTCAATTTCATTCCCATCCTCCATATTTGAAATCTGCTGAAATTTTTAAGCATTTCAATTACAAATTATTAAACGATAACATTATTCTTTCCAAAACAGGATTTTCCTCAGAACCATGGAATATTCATACTTTAAACATTATTTCTAAGTGTCCATTGCCACATATAGACATCTATAACCAACTCCAAAGTTTATGGCTTTAAGGCTAAGTTGGAATGCATAAGGTATTCCCAATGCCATAGCCTTCATATCAGAGCACTACTGTTACAAGGTAAAAATAGGTGTCACGGGGCCTCGAAACATAGTGGGTTTTTTAAACAAAAGCCTTCATTTGTTTTAATCATCTAACTAGTACAGTAGCAACCCAATAACTTATCTATGACTAACTGACTGACTCCAAATGAATATAATGTTGGAGAATAGATATACTATTTGGAGCAATCAGTACATAAACCAATAGTAGGCATGAGTGACTATTTCATTAGAAAAAAAACACAATGGAACAGTATTTAAAAAAAGAGTAAAAACAACATATGTAATTAAATATACAGGTGTTCATTATGTTTATCTATCTTACCTTATCAGTCGAAGCTAGAACACCAAATCAAGATTTATTCAGAGATCAAGTCACGTATTATTAAATATTTAACGCTATAATTTATACATTATACAGATACAAATTACTGTAAACCCCAAATTACTCATAAATCTATTTATACACCGTTATTTTACGTTAACTAACTCACAAACTATAATTTCGCAACACATTTTATTTTGCGTTATCAGATAACATAATAATAAACAGGTTTTTCCTGATAGGTTGCATTACGAAATTAAAATAATTCTAAACTAAAATACTCATAAGATACAATCTCTTTATGATAAAATAAATAAAGTTTTTGTTTTCCTTCATGTCATGTCAATGTTTTGTTCGTGAAAATTAAAATCGATTTTTAGTTGTTTTAGTCGATATTCATTTCATTATGTGTGTTTTTTAATTTCCTATAATATCAATTTCAATATTGACAAAAGGTAATTCCACATGCTATTTCTTTTGTATCTTCAATTCGTCACTATATACATACATCTTATTAGTACTGAAAATTTAGTATCGAATCTAAAATATTTACTATAATAAGTAAAATTAAAAAGTTAGTACTATCATATAGTAAATGAAATATCAAAAAAGAGTATGTGAAAGAACTATTATTTTAAATTATATTTTATACCCTGTTTTCAGTCCTTGCATTTTCATACAGAAGCAACACTATAATTTGCGATTTGCAGCGATTATTGCAAATAAAACAAAAGTTATCAAAATTGTGGGTGTCACGGAACAAGGGTTAGTTTTCCGTTGCAGCCACATATATTATCAATGAAAATTAATGCCATCGGAAAAATCGATTATAAAATCGACAATTGCTTTTATTAACTAATTTTAGAACATCCTTAACTGAGAAATGTCAACTTTGTTAAAAATTAAAAAAGTATGTTATTGGGTGCTGGATGGCATGTACTTTAATATTTTTTAATAATTTTTCCAGTAACTGTCTGTTCAACTGTACATTAATACAACGTTTACTAATTTGGTAGATTACTAAAAACTTGTTATTTAGTGTGTTTATGGAGTGTGGCGTCAGGATTCTAAACGCAATGTGTTAATACAAGTGTTCCGTGAACGTAAGTTTTTGTTTCCTAACTTCAAAACACAAATTGCTTGCTCAATGCACTATAATTAGTTAGAAAATAAAATCATTTATTGTGCCATCAAACATATTGAGAGTATTTTAAATTTTATTTTCCATAATGTTCATATTTTCCTTTATGTCGCAGATTTCGTCCTTTTATAGGCATGAAAAAGTGTCTCTAAGATATGGCTTCTCCTCAAAACGTGACAGTAGACACGGTCCGCACTATCTTATCGGAAGTGATCGAGGCCCTGGAATGTCCTGACTACTCGTCGAAGCTGGATGAGGCTAAGGAGGCGGCTGGCAATGAGATGCTGAAGATGATGCAGCTCGTCTTCCCCATGGTCGTGCAGATTGAAATGGAAACTATAAAGCGACATGGTTTCACTAATTCTCGAGAAGGTTTGTTATTATTGGAAGCTAATGCTTTAACAATGTAAAAATGAGTGAACTAAGAGTTTTTATATATATATTTTTTATTTAATGTAATGGAGTAGCAAACAAGCATGTAGTCCACCTGATGGTAAGTGGCAACTGCCGCTCATGGACATTTGTGATCCAACCCAGATAAGACTAGAATCCCAACTGAAGTCGGTCCACAGATGTGTTGTTACCCCTGAGGACTAAGTTGGAATGCCTTATTAAGTCTATCTCCCTTACTACACTCCTCAAACCAAACCAAAACCTTCAAACACAGCAGCGCTTATCACTGCTGTTATTAGGCAGTAATAAGTGTGTCAGTGGTGCCACTGGAGTCGAACTACACAGGGTTCTACCACCTTTAAAAGCATGACTGAAAGACTTGACTTGCTAGCTGAAAGACTTGACTGCAGAGGCATCATATACTTGTTTTCAATGTAACTGTAGTGTTACAGATTGTGTGGCCTGATTTTAATAGTGACAGCTCCATTTCAAATTTGTACCCAGAGGTAGTAACATATTTGAGACTCTCTTCTAGTTGAACTCTGAATCCTGTTTAAAGTTGATTACTGAAGTTGACCACAGTGAAGTAAAGATCATCATGTGTAAAATGTCCAAATGAAAGTAAAGTAATGGGTAGCCTTTTAATGTGACCACCCCACCACACCACCCCTATAAATCAAATCATGGCTACAGATTACAATACAATTGAAAATAAGCTGATTCATAAACTATTACATCTATACTACACTAGCTGACCCGGCGAACTTCGTACCGCCTAACAGTCAATGAATGTTGTGTTACCTTTTAGCTGAACTAACTTAGGCTTTGATGAACGTAATACAATAATACAAAATAATATTAATATACATAG
>DWRA01001212.1:0-18147 GCA_018250295.1 Spathilepia clonius
GAATGCCTCGTTAAGTTTATCTCCCCTACCACACCCTTCAAACCAGAAGACAGCAGCGCTTAACACTGCTGTTATTAAGCAGAAATAATTGTGGCGGTGGTGCCGCCGGAGTCGAACTACAAAGGGTTATATCACGTTTAAAAGTTAAAGTAAGTAATGTTACCAACATACGGACTCTAGAATAAATATTGTACCTTAGTTTAGGGTTATTCTTTTGTATATTTGTTTCTTTGTGTATTTACTAAATGGAGAAAGTACAAAGAAAAATCAACTACATGAAGAAGGTGTTATTATCTCGTTTTAACTCATTATTCGCTCCGTACGTTCATTTGTTAATCACTTGGTAAGTTGGAGAAATTGTGATATTAATGTTATTCGCACTAATTGGCTGGCGGCCTCGGAGTGAGGTTGGCTAATTCCAAATTGACTTAATAATTGGCGAGATGGCAGGAAACTGCAGGTACATTGATAGCAATAGTTTCAGGAACTCCCAAGTTTAAATAAGGCTCCACAATATGTAGACGTAAGTTTCCTCCTTTTAAAAGTTATAAATACTTAATTACAAGCGAGATCGTTTAAAGAAGATTTGCAGTGAAATTCAAATTACAAAATAGTAGATTCGACGCTAGACTAAATATTCCTACTTAATTTTGATTATTGTTGTGTATATTTGTTTCTAAGTGTATTTACTAAACGGAGAAGCTACTACATGGTGAAGAAGTTCTTATGACGTGTTCTCGGCTTATTCGCTCCTTACTTTCACATGTGAATCACTTAGTAAGTTGGGATAATGTGATATTAATGTTATATGCACTAATTTGCTGGCGGTCTAGGAATGAGGTCGGCTAACTCCAAATTATCTTATAATTACTAGCCTACTAAACGACTGTGCATATTGTTTAAGCTACTTTCTAAAACTTCCAAACACTTATGTAATAAGCCTGTACATGGGTTAAAAATAATATGCTTAAAATGTTTGTTTTTCGTAGAATAGTCAACGAATGTTATATAACAGTGGTATAAAATTGATATCTAGTATAGAGCTTCATATTTCAATATCTGAGTACACTCTTCCGATTTATCGACTGATTAATGGTTTTTAAGCAGATTTCTAAAAAAATTAAAAATTAAAGTTATAACGTCAGTTGCCCGCCAGAAAAAGTCCTGTTACAATCGGTCCAGTCGGAGATTAACTCAGTTCAAACTTAGTTCAAACAAACACACAAACAGAAATCTTGGTATTATTTTTTATTATAGGTATCGTAATACTTACATACAAACGAACTCAGTAAAGACAGCTATTTTGGTATTAAGAACATACAGTCGAATGTCACCTATTTGTATAAATTAATATTTGTATACAGCCATATTTAGGATTAGTGCTGCGTTTGTAAACGTTCTTTCGTAAGTCCCACTGTACATATTTTTCGTGTATCGCTGAGTAAGATGGGGATAATGTGATATTAATGTTATTCGCACTAATTTTCTGGCGGCCTCGAATGAGCCCTCACTAACTTTATCTTATCCAAATAATTATCGAGCAAGCAGGCGACTGCGTATTGCTAAGAATAACTTCAGGAAGTACTAAGTTTTAAGTAACGCTGCACTTAGTTAAGAATTAAACTCCTGGGAATGAGTTTTTTTTTACAATTAAAATTCATCTTGAATTGTAAATTAATAACTGAATCTTCACACGACTGCATAAAGTTTATTGCATAGTTTCTGCCAATTTTATGTACTTGGCTTATAATATTAATACTTACGACTCAAATGAGTTTATACTTACGATAGCATTTTACTGTAGGTTTCTTGAATCTTTCTCGTGGTACTGACTTTGCTGGTGGACGGGTCCTTTCCGTTGTCGGTTTTGAAGTTGGATCATAACAATTGTATTTTGAATAAATCCTATCTTATCTTCTTAATAAAGAGGACTAAGAGTTTTTTATTCCCAAGCGAAACGTGCCTACCAGTGGATCAGTAATGATAATGCCATTATAAACAGATCAAGATCCAAAGTAACTTAATAAGTAATTTAGGCTAGTGTGTTTTGACTTATATATTCGTCTGCCTTTTAGTATTATTTCTTTGAGGCATTTCAACTTAGTTATCAGGGGTAACAACGCATATGTGGCTCAGGTAGGATTCCAATCTTATCAGGGGTTGATTACAGATCTTCACGAACGGCAGTTGCCACTTACTACAACATGTTACAACTACTATAACATGTTAGCAAAAGCTAGATACAGCTTATATCCCAGTACATCAAGAATGTGGGTACTACAAGTATCTAATCGTGCTCTTAATGAATTCTTATCCTTGAATATTTCCATACAAATTCACAAGCTAAGTTAGAGGGTGTAACGTTATATTAATGCAATTCGCACTAATTTGCCTCCAAATGGAATCACGCTGACTGGTAACTGTCCAAATAATTACTGAGGTGCTGAACCACTGCGTGTATTATATATCTAGTGCTCTGAGCGTATGTAGTGTAAGTTAATATCTACTTTTATATGTAGTCTTAATTACATTAAATGTAATTAGAGTCTCCTCGCTTTAACGGTGAAGGAACACATCGTAAGGGAATGTGTAGATTTTCTTATGTCCCTGGATGAGAGTTTAGGAAAAGTTTTCAAAGGTGTTTGAAGTTTACCTATCTGCACTTAATTACCGTAGAAGACTAACGACCCAAGGGGGTCCGCTACGACTGTCACGTATATACACGTAACACGCATAAATGATGCATTTAGATTTCAGTTCTGGGTCTGGGTGTTTGCGTATTGGTCTCTGTATGTATGGCACGCAAGACACAGGGAATCCTAGTATGATGCTGTAAGTGTAGAAAGAGTGATTTACACAATTTATCAGTACAGATGCAGATATGCTTGTTATAAGCGGTTTCCATTAAATTTTTCTCAGTACGAAAAATGACCTTCCCCAGCAGTAGTTCAAAAATAGGTTGATGTCACAGAAATGCATCGCCTAGGATGCAACTTACGTAAAATATTTGTAACTCCAAAAGTGGATTTTAAAGTTCACTTAAATATTACAAAATGTAATGTGTACAGAGTTTTCAGATTCAATTTCCAAATTGAACAAAATTTTTGATACAAAATGTCTGTATTCTGAGTGAAATGTTTACTGTGTAGTCAGTTTAGACTTTTCTTTATTAAAAAGGAAAACTATGGTTAATTGTTAATAATGTTTAGCTTATGCCTTTAAAGAAAGAAATAAAATTAATCCATATTAATTAAGTAAGTTAAATGACTTCTAATTTAAGTTAAGATATTTAATTTTGTTTTTGTTGTAATCTAAAGGTAACTAGTAATTTTGGTAAATTAAAAAGTGATAAACTCTCAGTGATAAAGAAACAAGAATATTAATTTGTCACATAAGTTTATTCCCAATCTTTGGACCCTATAATGCATTAAAACTAATAAAGACATAAATACAATATTGCCACAAATTAAAAGTTATCGAAATTAGGACTTCATAGCGATTTACCCATTATTTAACTACGCCTTCTGTAAAACCAATTTATAAGAACAATATTATTACAAATCAACTGTTTAAACTCGTTTTACAAGAGGACGTACTCAAAGCAGTTGTCTACAAAGCAAGTTCAAAGCTCAACTTTTATTCAATTATTATATCTAACCTTGTTATCCTAAACTAGACACCTATAATTTACTAAATGTATTTAATATTACAAGAATAAATAAAGAGCTTCACACTCGTTCCTACAAAACAGTAAACTTAACCCAAACGTTGAAATATTGTCTGAAGATTGAAAAAGTTGGTGTAATTTTAAATTGAATACAGAAATATTTAAGTTTGTTGAGAGTTGTACTTGGAGACTCGAACGATATTCAAAGGGATGTCGGTTGAATAAAAACTTCGATTGAGAATGAGCTGAAATTTATTTGAATTAACAATGACGTCTCCAATGCCACAATACTCCATGAAGTAAGAAAAGAAAATTAATGAACATCTATAAAAGTTGTAATAATGATAATTAAGCTAAATTTATCACTATTTTTACAATGTCATTATGTTTTTTTCTTAAACCACAATAACACTTTACCATTGCTCTAAAAGCTTTAAATAATCCGAGTCACACAAATCTAACAATTAATTACTAACTATATAGTTTTTATGGTTTACTTTGCTCGATATACAAATAAGTTTCAGCAACGATCTAACACTTTTGTCACCGAAATCAAAAACAAAACCATTAATACTGAAATATGAAGCGAACAGCTAAAAATATTTTGGTAATTAAGCCATATCATCAATTAGCCTAGGAAGTAACAATAAAAATAACGTTAAAACGATCTATTCAGACGAGTTAGGCTCCATTTGTATCTGCAGACGTTGAGCGTGTCAGGCACGGGTCGTGGCAGACAAAATTGTATTTTTTATTCAATACAGGCATTACCCAAGTCAGCGCGTCTGTTACAGTAAATACAGATACGTCAGTACAATGTGTATAGAAGACTACTTTTGTCTGCTACGGGACGCGTCTGACACGTCCTGTGTCTGTAGATCTAAATGAACCCTTAAAGTAAATTGCGCGACACTACTCGGGTACTATGCGTAACGACCATATTGCGAACACAGTCTAATCCACGTTAATTTTTGTCAACGTACGAAAACAACACTTACTATGTATTTGATACTCCGAACGATTATTTTTTAATGCTATTCATATGTATCTCTTAGATTAGTTTTAACTAAATTTATTAAGGGGCACAGAATTGATATGTTTCCGATGCACGGTGTTTGTGTGATACCGTTTCACTTAACCTAACTTGCAAGGCGATGCTACACCCCTACTCTACCCTATCACATGCGGGCCAATGTCACGCGTCACGACGGTTCCAAACAATCCGCTCGATTTCACAGTAAACGTTAACAAAATAGTACCGCATCAGTTTCAATACTGCTCTCTTACAATAAAAACCAAAACGAGAATACTTAGCCAACAAAAGACATATTGTTACGCAAGCGAAGAATAAGCAAGGATGGAGCTATTATCAGGTCGGCCGAGTCCGTCGTCGCGGGCGACTGCGCGGTTAGTGCATAATACCCCGATACTCCGTACTCGACTAAAAGCTTTCTGGTCGCGAGAACCCCTATAGAAATCAACGGAACGCTCGCAATGCAAACCCGCGGACGTCGGGACCGGTCGAACTGAGAGTAGCTCCGTTGCTGAGCGACAATACCCTAAACCAACTCGAAAAAGACCTTAGCGTGACATGTAGCCGATTGCATTAAGTAGTAGACGAGGATACAGAATAAACGTCTCTATGAAACCGCTCTTTACTTCTAATTACACATTAATATTACACGATGATATGTATCGAGTAGTCCCGCAAAAGGTGACGTAGCCGTGTCCGCAGCCACTGGACGTCTCTTACTCGCTATCTACGGTTGTTGGACGGAATCATGGCGGCGGCGGCGCCCGCTGCCCGCCGCCCGCGCGCCGCTCCCACGGCGTCGCGTCGGGCGGCGCACGGGATCGGTATAGACAAAAACGCTCGCTTGGTGACTTTACACCACCGACGCTCGGACCATTCTGACCGGAGTCGTAGAAAAATGTTCCGACGTCGGTCGTAAGCCATCACAGAACTGAAGGTGCTACAACGGAAAAGGTAATAACAAACTTTTCGTTGTATCTGAGAACCGGCGGAAGGGCGCCGCACGCCGAAGGTATGGGAGATCGCTACTATACTATTACACAATTACTTACATACAAATTAGCATATTATTATATATCGAATTAAATAAGTAAACATTGACTTAGCTTAGTTATTATAACTGACAGTGAATTACGAATATAAGATAATCAGATAATTTTTAGTTTTGATATTCTTGTCAAAATAAATTTACTATAACAACGTATTTGATAATAAACCGATAGAAGTGTTAAAAGAGGTTACAATAGTATTTATTATGTATTAAATAAGACATGCCTTTACGTGTTGGGGCAAATATTTGATCCAATGTATTCGTTCGCATTCATTTACATTTTGACAAACAGTAAAAATGTAACGTACTACTGATATTCTGTACGAAATAAGATATGTTATGTCGAAAATTGGTGCAAACATTTGGTCCAACACGTAAAGCTGACAACTCTATCGACCCTGATACACGACGAACATCGATGTACAGCATTATCCAACTGAACTAAGAAGAGTTCAGCGCCTTGCAACGCATTCGCCAATGACTCCACCAGAGCTGTTGAAGAAATTGGAGCAGAACTAGGAAACTGGGGAATAATATTTTTAGCAAACAAGTGTCTTGTGAACAATGAAAAACACAATCCTGAGAACTATATTAGAAATTCCCATATTGATAGCTGTGCCGCATATTTCGAATTAGAATACTCTTGCTGTATATTTGTTATAAGGGGAGATTGATTTTTAATGGCGTAGCCGTTGTAAATCTAATAAGTATTTTGCCACCTACAATAAAGATCTGACAGTTACACATTATTTTTGAATTGAGTGTAGGTCACCGGCCAGGTGTTGTCTCTATCGTCCGTATTAATTAAAAATCGTTTTTTTGCACGTAATCGAATCGAAGTGAGATAATCAACTTCTCGTTTTTAGTTGCGGTTCTTCGCTTATATCGTATTTAAAAATCCCGTGCTTCTTTGAATTTCCATTCATTATCTTGAGTCGGGATGTAATAGAAGAAACAAGCATATTCAATGGATATTTTTTCCTAGTTTACTCGCTTTTCTTGTACAGCTCTGGTAGACTCAGTCTAAAAGCGGGTGCACATTATAAAAATCGAAGGTCTACCGACTTTTTGTCTTATCTGTGTTACTATGCACATATGTGGACTTAGTTTAGAGATTCAGTCACTAAGACAAAATGTCGCAGACAAAAATATCCGAATGTGTGCCCGCCTTAACACGCGCCCTACAAAATACAAGTTTGGTACGCTTTGAGGTTAGTATTAATAATTATTTATATTGTTTATCTTTGGTCTACACGCCATGACGCACTGTATATATACTGTGAAAGTTACATTTACTATAAACAACGTATAAAATTTTGCTAAGTCAAAAATTGACGATATTTCTATTTAATATTGACTAAGAGATTTTTCATAAGAATTCACATGCGGAATTGCTGTCCTAAGGCGACATCTGTCGCGTGATGACCACATAGATTTCTGTCGCTTTAAGATACATTCCGAATATCCAAACCTTATTATTATAGCCTAAGCAGGGATTTTTTTTTACTTTTTTTTTTGTATAATTTTTACATGTTTACATCAGCAGAATACGTCACTAGATACCTATATAAACATTAAGATTTTATTTTTGGTTTATTGCTATACCGCATTGAAGTGTACTTACAGCGTCACCCCGTTTTACCCAACATAAGGTAACTAAGTATCCATTCCGTATGCGATAGTCAACTAGCTAAAAATAAAAAATATATTAATTTTCCATTTGATTAAACCTAACACTTCAGTAAATTTAACATCATTACACCGTTTCATTATTATGTATGAATAACTTTCATTAAATATTAATGTAACTATACTGCACTTCTACAATAAATACCCTTATCTACTTTATAATATTCACCTAATGGTTACACAATAAAAGTAACTACTAAATTTTAAATTAGATTATTACCAAAAAGCTCGTCAAAGCATGCAAATAGAATAATCGTTTTACTATCCAGCGATGGCGCGCACGTCACCAAGTAATTATGACTAATTAATATACGATTACACTTAGTTATTTAACTCTCATAAGGCCAAGGCTAAATTCTCGCAACAAGACTGAACCGATCTCGATCGCATCGCATCGTATACGAATAGTAACGTCTAGAGGAACCCATAATTATAGTAAAGATATTCTCTAAGAAGTCGTTTCGAATAAAGAATCACAAAGAGTTGGAAAAAAGTTTTCCGCAAGGCACAAGAAAGATGAGAGTGACGGTGGAGTGGAGTGGAGAGAGAGAGTGGGAGAGCACGGAGGGTCGGGGAGGAGGGGGGTGGGTCGGTTGTCGTACAGCGAGGGATACGATGCGAGCGGCGCCGCGGCGGCGGCAGTTGCTGTCCGAGGGGCGGACCTGTCCTAGCGCGTCGATACTTCACAATGCTATAATACCATTTACAGATAGAAAGGACCGCAAGACCAACACTAGTGTGCCAGCGCTTTAACGAGTGATTGAATTATAAAAATTACTAAGAAAGCATTAGGTAAATATAATTTGAAATAGTCATGAAATTCATTTAAATACGCTAACATTATTGAGACTAAAACGAAAGTATCGTTATAATTACATACAACTTCGTTTAAAATCATTCAACTTGAAATATTATTTAACAAAACGTAATCTTTCTATGAAGGGCACCTTTGGTTTTTAGCTTATTCGAATGAGATATATCCTAAAGTGTTTAATTTCTGGTATTACACTATACTTCAATAACAAATCCTCTCAATTGTAAACATCGGCCTTGTAAAAACAAATATACAAACTTTTCTCATACAATAAGTTAGTTGTAAATAAATCTTATATTACACGATAAAATTATATTAAATAAACAGATTACATTTAGAGGGAAATAATGATTTCAATTAATAATTCTCATCGCGAACGAGAAACATTAAAACTGGAATGTTAATAATAATACAAATAACCTTTTTATACTAAATTTGGTATTAACAAAACACACCACACCCTGACGCTTGTAAACGAAATAATAAATGTGTAGGAGATGAGAGCATCCACTGATCTACGTACAAGTACATATATACAAACAAATGTCGTTGTTCTTGATCCTTAGCCATTCAGGTGACACATGCAGCACGCGAGTGTTGCTCCATCTCCTGGTGGTACGATTCCGATGCGAGGATCAAGATAGCGCGTCCCTCAGTTAGCCGGTTGTCAAGTGCCAAGAGTCACGAACGAGCTAATGCTGTTCGCCCTCTTCTCCGCCTTTGGCTCCCTGGTAACAGAAACAATTTGTGACCGACAAAAACTTTTGAACTCGTTGAAATATCAACGCCACTAAATTTATCGTCAAACAGGCATTTAGTAACTATTGTGCGCGGTGCAAGGTGAAACATTAGTAACTTTTGGCCTATCACTCTGGAAACCATATTGCTTTGTGTAATAATGGACACCTTGACAAAGAAGAACACGATAATTATGAATAATGAAGAGTATGGAATCCAAAGTTTTAGAGATTCGATATTTGATATTGCACAGACCTCGAGTCAGGCGCTCCCTCATTTTGCTTAATATCGTAAAGTTTACGTTGTCAGGCTGACGCAACTTGTCGACGCTCGTATTTATTACATCCTCAGACTTCGCGAACTCTTCAAAGAGAGCAATCGTAGTCGAGAGTTCGTCGATTGTTGCCGAGACAGCGCTGTAGACTCGAGGTGTGCGCTTTAGTTGGAGCTTACGGTGCGCGTGCATACTTCATGTGCGAGAATCCATCCGTTGTGTGCCAACTTATGCCTGGCGTATTCGAGGTGGATGGCCCCCTCGGAGCTGAGGAGCAGGGCGCCCTGCAGGCGGGCCATGGCGGTGGCGGCGTCGCTCGCGGTATGGAAGTCGACGAACGCCACGGGGCCGGCGCCGCCGCCGCCCGTCATCAGCCGCAGTCGCGAGAACCCCGGACAACTGTCACCATCATACTCACATGTGCCCGCACTCGTACCCAAGTCACTCGTGTGTTTCATGTTCAGTTATCTTTTGTACGCGTTTACAAAAATTGTTTACAATCAATTTTCTGTATCTGTATACCCATTTTGTTACATTTATAACACCCTGTGTAAACACGGGCCCTGTGTTAAGTCGGTCTGGTTAATTTAGAAATACGCTCTATTTAATATTGCACAAACACTGATTAGAGATATATAATTTTGGAAGAGGTGCAACTTATGTTTCATATCATTATAATTATGTGATGTTCTGTGCTATTATCATACGACTAGTGTGTAGCAAAGTGTAGAGATAATATAAATGACGTTTGAATGTCATGCTTGAAGTGGTACGGGTGCAGGCACTATCGATCTCACACAAACGACATAATCAATGGGGCTCAATTTGTGGGTTCAGTTTAATCGGCACGATAACAGATTTTCAAATTCCCTTTTATAAAATCTATATATCTTTTTCAAACACAATATTATTATTATCGCCAATAATAGAATTTTATTCTATCTATTTTGAATTAAGCGCAAAAACGCTTGAGTGTGTCATGGCATCCCCTGGTGACGTCACGCTTCAAATTTACGTAGTTGCAAAAAAGTTCAAGCGAACGATGATGCGTAGGTACTGAAGCATGGCGTCATTCGCTCCGATTAACATTTCAGACAATACGGTCGACTGCAATATTATAAATTTTTACTTTATTGAAAATATAATTTATAATAAAACTGTATGTTTTTAGAATCCTTTCAATATTTTTTTTTTGCCTAAAATTATTAATTTATCGATGAATTAATGCTGTTATCATGTCCATATTGGAATCTTTCATGATTTATATCATTGGTGTGAGATATATTGGCCACATCAGAACAGAAATTAATATTCAGCAATGACGACATAGTGATATTCGGTGCGACATGCACTGTGAACAATACAGTCACATAAAGTACCTAGAATTGAATATTTTTATATGTGGTTAGGTTATATACGAGTTTTACGTACTCTGTTACCATGCATATTACTTTTAATGCCGTTTCGACTGGAAATATAGTTTACAACACATTAATAAATATTATAATTAATAGGATAATCAAGAATTGATAATTTCATTCTTACACATAGGATTAAAATAAATAATGCACTTTCTAACAGGTTCACAAAAAATAACACTATCGTTGAAATTTTATTATTTTATGGTAGAGTAAATAGTGGAGATGGATTTTCATCTTGACTCTTGTTATTTGAATGAGTGCTGAAAATGTAATTGATGTATTGTTACTTAAAAAATATTTCAATGTTCTTGAAATGATAGTAAATGAAAATTTCCAGTCGAGACTTGTTTCGAAGCGTGATTCTTGGCATCTATATATACCTGCTGAATATTTCCTTTAGTTCGTGTTCAGAGACGAATTGTCCGAGATTAGCAACGAAGAGCGTGGAGCACGGCGGGGCGGGGTGACCAGGGTGACCCGGGTGAGCGGGATGACCCGGGTGCGCAGGGTGACCCGGGTGCGCGGGGTGGCCCGGGTGAGCGGGCGGCGCGGGCGCGTGCGGCGGTACGCCGGCACCCGGCGACCCCAGCGCCGGCGCGGGTAGCACGCAAGCGCCCAGCGTCAGAGGGGTCTAGGGTAAAGAAGTAGATTTAAAACAATTATTCTAAATATAATAGATTTATTGTAAGACATATTATTATGCAAATAATTATTTAGACGAAGGCTTTTTGATGGTTCAGTGAACTTCAATATAAAAATATTTAACAGAGTGTTTTGCTAATTAATATTCAGTTAGTTTTACTAGACCAAGTATACCAATTGATTTTGATTCATATCAAATTCAGTTTTGATATCATAAAACTTGAATACAAGTGTAATATTTATTTCAAGCAACTCTAGTCTAAGGTACAAAAATTCTGAAAATAATTAAGCGAAGATCGAATTCTTCTAGAAAAATATTTGCTTATATAATGGTTACTTACGTGGTGTGGCCTATCGGCGGCAGCTAGTCAGAGGTAAGAACGGACTGGCGCCATCTGGGGATGGATGGCGGGGTGCACCAGCCCGTGCGAGAGTGCCGGCAGCTCGCCCCCGTACGCCAGGGGATGGTGCCACAGCTCCGCGCCACCGCCCGGGAAGAACGGGCTCGCTAAATCTGCGTTGTCAATCCAAAGTGATTACGTGTGATCAAACCCAACACACTATAGAAATGTGTAAGCTGTGTCGTTATTAAATGGACTTGGAAATGTTTTACAAGTACCCATCGCGTTTCTTCTATAGCGTTATTTGGATATTTCGGTTAATATTTATTGATATTTTAATTCAAGTGTAATATTTTGGGATTTTCAGTATTTTTTGTAATTTTTCTGATTGAGATTTTCATGTTATTTCTTGCCGTTTAAACATTTCCAAGACCATTCTTGTTTGATACAAATGTAGCTGTTAGCCTGTTTCGTAAATCTAACATCATTGTGAGATTAGAACACCTACTGACGTATAAGTTATATACAGTGTGTTCATGACATGTTTTCACGGTTACCGATATTTCGAGTTTGATTAACTCGTTAATAAACGTTAATTAAATAACACGCTCCGAATGGTGTAGTAATTTAATTAGTCCCTGTTAAAGTTTAACAAGGCTATGGGTAAAATTACATTAACATATTCTGCATGAAAACATGTACCATGAATTAGTTGAGAGTAGTGGCAAAGAAACCGACAGATCAATTGATAGGTAGTATAGCTTCGCGGAGCTAGGCTTGCGTGGTTCGTGTGTAAGCTATTACAGATACTTGCCCAAATTTGCGTTCGCTCGAGACAATAATACATATATTATTAACTTAGTCAATGTAAAGCGTTCAAGATATAATACGTATTAATGTACTAATAGCCATAGTTTCTGGTAGATTACCACGGACGTGGTGAAAGCGCTTTTTGGGTTTTTATGCGAATGTAAATAACAAACTAGTAGTCCACCTGATGGTAAGTGGCCATTGCAGCCCATCTGCAGCCAATCTGAAATGAAACAGAAGTTCCATCTTAGGTTGGTCACAAACGTGTTGCCACTCCATAAGGACTGAGATGCTTAATTTGAATAATTTACTTTTTTCGTCTTAAAAATATTCGCTTCATTCGCTCGTATAAGTTGAAGGTAAGGCAACGTAATCGGGGATACATTAGTGGGGTACACAGATGAGTTGAGGAGGTTCGGAAGCATTCGAGCGAGCGCCGGGCGGTGTGTGCTTTCGGCTGTACTTACGTCCAGTGAGTGGGTGCATCAATGCGGGGTGTGCGGCTGGCGCGGCGGTGGCAACTGCCGGCTTCGGCTTGCTGACCTTCGTGTTGCTTTTAGCGAACTCCAGCCGAATCGTTTGCGGCATGTCGGGGTCGAACCGGACGCCCTGCTGTGAACAGCCGCGAGCGATGCGGCGCTCCGATATAATGACGATGGAAGTCGGGTGCCGTACGACCCTAGTGGACTTCGCATTGACGTCCACTAGAAGAAGCAGTGGACACTCAAACGGTTAGGGTTGGGCGTGGCTATTTCATGTCGATCTTATATTGCTTTTGCACTGTTTTTGAGTAAAGTTTGAAATTTGAACGTAACGTCGACGAGCGAAATGTTTTTCATTCAAGATACGGTACAGCTTAAAGATTGAACATTGCAACTGACATGAATGGAAATTGATTTTTCGCATCCATTTTTAGTGTTCGAAGTTCGCGCCTGCGCCTGCTATGGTGACTGAACACAGTGCTCGGGGGTGTGACATCAAAACCTGTCAAACAGTGACATGCAGTTGCTTATTTACACCGTAAAATATCGATCACACGCTGGCATCGGCCGGCTTAGTGGTCCCGACTTGATGACTCGACGACGTCTATTTGATATGTGCATGGGTTTAGCATAACTTACGATGCGGTTACTCGTATCAGGAAAATGTTATATCAAGACTACAATGAGAATATTAACTATAGTGCTTTATTGGCTGTGTTGAGGCTTGTGATGAGAAGAGGTTTAGTAACACCGTGCGTTGTACTCGTATTAGTATTTACAAATAGCTTATTCAATTTTGCGCATCTGGTTGGTTCAGATCGTAGATATACTGTTGCGGTCTGTTACTCATTGTGTTCTGAAGCATTTCGTTCTGATATATAGGCGATACTTGTGTAATCTTGAGCGATATACGTGTGTGAGTGATTTCCTTTATTTGTTATTGTGTTGTTTTTTGCAACATCGCCTCCGTTCTATAGTGTACGACCCTAATGTCTACAAATTGATATCTGTTATGCACAAAATATGATCTATAGTTAAACCGAAATCTATTCCCACTATAAACTAATTATTTTTAACCATGAAATTTCGAGAACATTTTTAGAAGTGATGGCAATTGGTTAGTATTGGTATCGCAAATGTAACGGTGTACCAACCTGAAGATCTTGCTTAGCTGCCTCCGCGCCAGCGCGAGTGTGGAACGTCACGAAACCAACCGGCTGTAAATAAATTATAGGTATAAATCCATACTATATACATACGACAATAATTCTGTCTATCACTTTCACGGCAACCTTAAAATAGATTTGATTAAGTACAAGATATCGAGGTAGCTTCAGCTATTAGAATGGATATAAGTTAAGTTTTAAATTCAAAAATGAAACCTCTGAAACCATACGAAAGTTATAGGTTTATTAACTTAGAAAATAGCTAGTCTCCTTCATTGTTAGTAACATAAAATAGTATTACCTATACGTGAACAAAATCGCTAGCAAAAGCTAATAATCTCTATACATATAAATACATCTAAATACATGTTCCTTACTTCGGAAATAAAATAGATAAATAATAAAGAAATAGATTATTACTTACCGATGCAGTTTTCCCATTCTTGCTGGTAACTTTTAAGAGAGAACCCTCGTAGCCCTGAACAAAAATAACATGGAGTTACTAACGATCTAATACAATAAACCCAATTCGTAAAAATGTGTATGCCGTCGTTAAATTAATCGGAATTGTATACAGTTGTTTGTTCCGATAATGTGTATGTCATTATGACATAGTGAATTTCATTTCGGAGGGAATAGGGTAGCTGATTTAAAAATGGTGCACGACGGTGCCTGGCACGGTGGCTATCACGCGATACGTTGAGCCAACCCGGTCGATTTAACTTCAGCCACCTTGATACCTTCGGTGCCATCCGTGCCAGCTCAGAGTCGAGTGTAATCCCCCTTATCGGTAGACAGAATCGATTCAATCCGAATATTACATATCGGGGCACGACATTTGATATTTACGACGCAGTAATCCAAATCGAGATCTCTCGAACGTCGCGTGACGGGAGCGTAGGTGCTTTGTGTATTACTTTCTTGTGCGATGAAATGTATCTGGATTTCAAAGAATTCAGCGGCACGAGATATTGAAGTGTACGTGCACTATTTTTAATAAATATTTTGTCATACCCTTTTATTTACAGTGTGTATGATACGATTTTAATTTTAAACTTACCTCGTATGCTCGAAACAGCAGATAGAGTTCTCGAGGCTTGGCGTCCATTGGCAATCCGCTTACGAACAATGTCCGCACCTACAACAAACGAGATAAAAATTAATTACGAAACAATAAATATATTTTCAATGAAACAAACAGGCGAACCTATACTATAAATCTATATGTATTTATATTCACCGAAATATTTTTATAACCACCTCTGCTATTGTTTTGGGTGTAGCAACATACTTTATTTTTCCATCGTTACACAAAGCATCGACATTTATCAGAAGCGAACACAAAGGAGCGCAGGATCTTTCGCTTTTTCCCGACTCCTTGGCCGCTTTTGTAAACGTTTCATCGCATTAATTCGGTGGGTCCATTTAATGAAATAAAACAGAGCTCGTAATGGCGGCGCGATTTGGCGCGTGCGGGAAATGGAGATTAATTGCTGGTAACACCGGCCGCCGCCAACGTCGGCGCCATCTTGTTGTGCACTTTATTTATGCGTCTGAGTTTCACTTTTACGAGGATTGCTATTGCTTCCAAGGAGTGACTAGATTGCGAAGGATGCTACTTTTTAAATCGGGATGAAAGTTCAATTTGTGATTTTTATTATATATTTTTATTATATGTTTAATAGACAAACTGTGTTTGCTTAATTTATATTTAAATGCATCCTACTATTCGTAGTACCCAACTGGTCAATCACCGTTATGCTTATTTTCTTAATCTCTACCTACCTACCTAACAGACTACTTTAACACTATGGAGTACCAATGCACCTGTAGCCTAAAAGTGCATAGCTAATTCAAATTATATATATATGTTATTCAGCAATAAATTACAGGCACGTGCATACCAATTTTATCAATTTTATACAAAGCTTAATTTACCTCTACATATTTCAGAGAACATAAAATGCAACACAAAGTTTCCTCAATAATAAGGAGCATCCGGAGTCGGCATTCCTTATCGACATCACGGCACTTGCGGCGGCGGCCACCGTATATCGTATCGGCGCTCCGCCGGACCTTTATGTCGGCTATTTTCCGCGCGGACGCACAGGAATCTCCCGTATCGCTATCGTAGCTACGTGATACTTTTACCTCGACTTTCGAATTTTATTAGCTCACTTTAAACAATATTTAGTCTGGTTGTGGAATATAAGTGACCAGAGGTGTAAATAATAAGATTGTAAGTTCATATCGACGTCTTACATATAGGTTAAAGTAAATATTACAACTTTAGACGCCTACACATTGGCTGAGTTACTCTTTTAACTCTGTAAAATTTGTGAAGCGCGGTGAAAGACAAATAATTTTTAGAAAACATTTAATAAATTCAACATATATTTTCTTGTAAAATAGGGAGCATCCGGAATCGGCATTCCTTATCGACATCACGGCACTTGCGGCGGCGGCCACCGTATATCGCATCGGCGCTCCGGCGGACCTCTATGTCGGCTATTTTCCGCGCGGACGCACAGGAATCTCCCGTAGCGCTATCGTAGTTACGTGATACTTTTACTTCGAGTTTGCGTTATACTCTTTAAACAATATTTTGTCTGGTTGTGGAATATAAGCAAATATTATGTGTATAAGATAGTTACGTCGTATTGACATATTATAGGTACTTGTAAATAACATTCATATGAAAAGTTGTTTAACTACAATATTTTAAATACATTATTTGGGCTACCTTTTATCTCCGTAGTACATAATTCTTGTGATGATATAATGCTGGTAGATCCATTCGTAGTCCATCTATGATGGCTCAACCACTTTTTTATCTTATAATAGAAGTGATACTCTCAGAAGATACAGAAGCGATACTCTCGTTTGATTGAAAAAGAGTTGTAACACTAGGACATTTTAATGGGGCATCCTAAGCTACTTCTTATGAGTAGACTTCTGTAATCGACATCGAGTAGATCTTTAACCCCATTTGAGACGAATTACAGACATTCGTGAGGAAATTCGAATTACATAAAAAGGTTTAATTTAATAGACCACCATACAGAATTAGTCACATATAAAATCTTAAAGAGCTAGTGATGATACCTTGAGATAACGATAGGATTGTCATAAAAGTGAAGCCATTGTTTTTAGGAACACATGTTTAGAATTAAAAATAATATTTTGTTTAAAAATATAACCAGTAAATCCACTGAATGGAAAATCTTAAAGCCGATTTACTAGTAGGTAGTGTACGAGAGGCCAATATAACCGCTAATATGAACGAAAGAGGTTTGCCATTTTCCAACCGAATGCTCCCTTTTGACTATGAACAATATTTTATTACGTTGAAGAATACATAATTTCTAGTAGATTGAATAGTAAGAAAAACAAAAAAGCAATAACTAGCAATATATGAGACCCAGACATTTAAAGGGTTCTATTATGCGTTCTGGTTCGACTTCGGAGGTAAAACCGCCATACCTCTTTCTGCCTAATAACAAGTGTTATTAACAAGCTTTTAGTAAAAACAATCGTTTCTTATGCCATCAAAGGCACAAAATGTTTTCATCCAATCGATCATATAAGTGCAGTATACGTATATAGTATTGAGATATGAGATCCTTGTCTCAATTTTCTCTTTTTCTTACAAGCGGAGGCGACCGAGCGTGAAATGGCCGTGACATGGAGGCGAGTTTTCATACTGACCGGCCAGAGGTTCCGGTGCCGTGAAATATGATATTGACACCAGTGTGCGACGTGCATATATATTGTACCCGTCATACGAGACGACCTATATCTGTGTGATTTTTGAGTTTTGTAGAAAGGTGGATGAACTAAGGTGGTAGAATCCTTTGTAGTTCGACTCCGGTGGCACAACTGCCACACTTATTTCTGCCTAATAACAGTAGTGTTAAAAGCTGCTGTGTTCTGTGGTGAAGTGTGTGGTACGGGAGATAAACTTAACGAGGCATTCCAACTTAGTCCTCAGGGGTAGCAACGCATCTGTGGTCGACTTC
>DWRA01001213.1:0-18138 GCA_018250295.1 Spathilepia clonius
AAATATTTTACTCAATTGCGTATCTTATGATTTGAGATAGCTAAGGTATTAAAGTTTGTACGTAATCTACAATAAAGTTAAAAAAACACAATGAAGTAAAATATTTTTTTGAATTTTTTAAAATGCTGTACTGTAAAATTGTGTTTTTTTAAGATAACACGTTATTGAAGCAATAAAGCGATATGTATTTGTTTATTCATTAAATGTAATGAAATTATATATAACCAATTAGAAAGAAAGTAGGGTATTAATTGAAAAATATACTTGTCATGTGAACGCAAAAGTGAAGAATACATAATAAATTTGGTGTTAAAATATCAGCATCTTTTATTTAAAATCTCAATAATATTAGGTGATCACATCTTTATGGATTATTCAACTTTTCTGCTCATCCTTACGGTGGACAGAAAATTCTTTTTAGCACTAAGTCCGCCTATGGTACCACATTTATTTTTTTTGGTCAATAAAGAATTAATAAATAAATCAGTCAGTCGGTTAAATAAATTGAAGGTGGTAGAATCTTTTCGGTAGTGATGTGTTACAAAGTTCTTGTTTTAAAGATATGATGAGTGAGAGTCCGTTGGGGGCCTCAGATAGGACTCCAAAAGCATTTGGGGTTGATTAAAATATACATGGGCGGCAATTACCGTTAACGATCAGACCGACTGTGTACTCGTTTGCGGTTTCAATTTTATACTTTAAAATGTTTCATAAAATCGAACTTGCGAATATACTTTTTTGTACAATGGAAGTACCAAACGAGTATGCAGTCCACATTTTACCATCGTAAGTGGCCACTGTAGCCCATAGACATCTATAGTCGACCTCAGATAAGATTAGAATCCTATCTGTGATCTATAGCTATGGCTAAGAAGTACGTTGAAGAAACCTTTCAAATCAGAACACAGCAGCGCCTAGCACTGCTGTTGTAAGTCAGAAATAGGTGTGGCAGTGGACCTCTGGAGTCGAACTACGAGTCTACTACTTCTGCCATGTTTGCTCTTGAGAACTACTAGCATAATATTTACCTACTTACGCCTCTTAATAATCGCCAGTCGCATTTTTTACCTACCACACTTTGAAATTTGACAAATTTGATAGATAAAGTTCAATGGTCAAAAGTTGGTTAAGATTGATTTTACTTTTGCTAACAGTCAGTAGCAGTTTACATTAGCGCAATAAGTACTCCTAAATAATTTAATAAACAGACATTTAGTCTCAACGCAGAAATAAAGTGCAAGATAAATAATTATTATGAATCTGGAGGACATGCAAATAAAATCACAAGTATTGTATGTTTGAATCACCAAAGGCCACATAGTACGGATTTAGACGATCCAAATATTTCCTCGGACGACGCACTTACTTCACGCAAGGGCGTAGGGGCTTGCAAAAACAAAAAACGACCGAAAATTATACTTCTTTAGACTAATTAGAGACGCTTTCTACACTCACAGCCTCACACTACAATTCCGTGTCATAGATGACACGAACACATACAGAAATCAAAATGCATCATTTAGATATCTGTCTGGCCGGGAATCGAACCCGGAATCCATTGGGTGTTAGACCGATATGGTGACCGCTCTGCCACGCGGGTCGTCAATTATTTAAAAATAATTAAGTGGTCTTTGTTTTCAAACAAATTTGAATTAACGAAACTAGACGAAATTGCAGTACAAGACGAAAGTATGCTACTATTATATACACTTCAATATTAATAAAGTCTTATGAATATAAACTAATTGTGTAAAATCTTAGCCTCGAGAAATTTGTTTTATATGTTGAAAAGCTATAAAAAATATTCTAATATTCCGATATACATAATTATACCGATATCGCTAGATGCGTTTATTTTATTTTTAAACAAGATGGCGTTGGTTACAAACGAAATCAAATATACGTAACATCGGCGAGCACAAATTTACCCGTAATACTAACCTGTTTTCATACACGCACAAAAGTTTTAATGTCAAAAATATACTATACGTCTTAATGGTTTATAATTTACGTCATTCAGTGATGAATTCCACCTAAATATGAAGTAGATATTATTATTTAGTTATGTTCTTGTTTAGTTGAGGATGGTAGCGCTCTCCGTGTTTCAACGACGGCGCCGTTCTAATTTAGTCTTCAGTTGTAGCAACGCGTCTGTTATCGGCTCCAGGTATAACTAATCTTATTTGGTGTAAGTTACTAATGTCCGTAGTTTTAGTGACTTAATATCAGCTAAAATGAATGGCGATTCATTCTAAGAGGTGTTGTAGAGATTAAGACATTGAAACATGTATTTTTATAACAACTAACATGATATTTTTGTGATAATCATTTTTGTGATTGTTTAAGTGACAGTAAAACACTTTTCATCATTAAATCTGGAGGGATACAATATGATGCGCTAAAACATAATCTTTCCAGAACTTTGGACATGTTTTTGATAGACTAGAAAGTTATTATTTTACAAAATATATATCATACGACTTAATGCATTTTACCGTTGTATAGAGCTTGTCTTCGTGATTTCAATTATGCAAAAAATATTTTTTTGATTGAAGGGACTTGTTATTGTGTACCTCTGTGGTACAAAATCATGTAAGTATTCACTTCAAGAAAATCGTGAATTAAATTTATATAATATCACAAACTTGTTTATTTGCGATAAGAAATTCTAATCATTTCGGAATATGTACTGCTGCATTAATTATCTTGCTATCTATATCGTGGCTACTTTCGTCATAATTATGATAGGTATAATCTCCAACCTTGCAAAGAATAATATGGTAAGTTATGCATATTCATGTTCCTAATTTATTACTCTTACTAGCTTTGCCCCGCGGTTTACACTACGTTTAAACAATGTTACATGAAATACGTGTATCCGAAGTTGTATACATTCAACAATTTTAAATGTTCCTAATATATTTTCTAGAATAAAATTACCCCTCATAACATCAGGTATATACCATTGAGAGTTACGTCAAAATCGGTCCAGCCGTGTCAGATTGGCCAAAACATAGAGACAGACAGATAAAAAAATTAATAACCGTTTTTTTATAGGAACCGTATAGTACATCCATATATATTAAGTAAACCGCAATTATTTTGAAATTACGTACATATATTTTTATAGATAGTATAGATGAAACTTTATCCATAGAATGGTATTTCTATGGATAAATAACAATTAAATAATGTAAAAGTATTTAGGTATTAACTAACTTCCCAAAGGAAACAGGTTATCAATAGATGACGAATAAGTTATATATTATATGTATGTAAGTTTTTCAAAATATTAATAAATATAGTAAAGATCTGAAATGTTGAAATTCATATTTCATTCATTCAATCGGTTTCTAAACGTCAAGCAATGCGAGAAAATCTAAAAATAAATTAATTCTTTGAAATAAAATTCTTAAGAGTTGACAGTAAACTTTATTGACGCAAATTACAGTAATAAATACATGACGTTTGCAAGCGCAAATAAGCGTAATACTGTTTTTATAGTAATCACATAGGTATCGCTCGCAGAAATTCTAATTCAGTATAGTCCATGTTAATATGATCTTCTCATTTATAAATAAAATTGAAGAGCTTGTTTGTAATGACAACGTAAGTGTTTTTTATTAAATACATATGAAAGTATATGAGGTGTATAATACAAACACAATTAATCTTTTTTCTCTCTGTTTGTTCCCATTAATCTCTGAAACCGCTGGACCTATTTTCACGCGAATTTTACTATCAGATAGCTGGCGTTATAAGAAATAACATAGGCTGCTTTATTTTGGAACTTGTGTTAGGGGTTTGCACAATAATATTAAAACTCATGAAACAAACCGTCCGTCCCATTTCGTTAAAATTGTTGAAGGTATAAAACTTTGGTTATATTTACGTCTTGTAATTACATTTTTTAAACGTGAGTAAAACCACGAGGCATAGCTAGTTAATAATAAATGCTTAATAATAAATTAAAATCTCTTAGACTTTTTTATGTCCATTTAAGGAATGAAATGAAGTAAAGTATTAATAGTATATTCTTTAATATTCATAAAGTTAGATATATGTATAAACATTAGACAGAATTTAGGCTATAATGAGTAAATGTTTAGATTATATTCATGATAAATCATGAACTGTACATTTTAATAATATTACTTACTTCAATATTACAATAACAAATATTATAATTAGTCGAATAACATAGTATCAAACTTACCTCTATATTTCATGATTGTAAATGCCTCTCTTCTTGAATGAATAAGTTTACGTGTACTACTAAATAAAGACTAGAATTTTGTTCAGTTTAATAAGTATTAGCAGATCCACACACATGCAATCACAACACGTTATATTACTTATAATACACTTAGAATTAGTTAAACGGTTCTTTACTACATACATACATAGTTAGTATTTATTTTGTAGTAATCGCCACACAAATTTGCCAACAGCCAACACTAAAATGATCACTGCACAAAAAACCACAACATGCGCAGGTTCTCGCCCGGGTTCCGACTCACCATTGCGCCCGTCTTCTTGTCCTTTAGTCCTCGCTGTAAAATTAACAAACTCTTGCAAATGATTTGGTAATTTAGTAACGTCTCTTTCCTCGCCTGCTTGAATAACTTTTATTTTGTGCTCTATCACTGTTGGTTCCCTATAAACGTCGTTGCTTAGTTCTTTTTCATCTTCTGTTTCAGGGTCTTCGATACCTAACTTATGCCACCTCTCTCTAGCTCTACTTATAAATTCTTTCTCAATGCGATTATTTACTTTAGATTCAAGGTCATCTAGCATAGGCATACTTTTAGATGTTTTAAAGCTTACCGAGGCTGGGGTATGTGTGATTTTTATAAATTTTTGTTGCCTTCTATGTTCTCGTTCAGCCATTTGAGTCACATATTCTGAATACATTTTTTCACGAAGTAACTCCTCCTGGCTTTTACTAAAAACTGAAGATAATTTGCCCTTAACTTCTTTACGGGGCTTTATATCCGAAAATATATGATCCTTTTTTATTGTTTTTGTACTATTTATATCATATTGAGTTTCTTCCATTTGTGGTCTGTCTGGAATAAGAGGTGCCCGAGGGCCTTTTCTCTCAGGGAAATTGACTTTTTCTTGTTCAAGTCTACGAATTTCTTCCTCGACTTCTTTTTCTTTTCGTCGAATATACTCCATTTGTTGATCACATAAGTCTTTGGGCAATGATGGCCTCCTAGGATAATCTGGTCCAGCATATGCATCTCGCGCATTAGAGTAATATCTATGCATATTTTGGATAGAAGAAATATCTTTTTCAATCTCTTTATTTAAATTACCTGTAGAGTAGTGAAAGAGTTTCTTTTCGCTGCGTATCGAACGAAATGAATTGTCGGTAAAATCGGAACTCTCATCGCTTTCATAAAACGATGATGAAAATTTTCTGGGTCTCGGCGGTGGTATGGGTTTAAACGATTTTGAAAATTTCGTTGAATTACTCGGGGCATTGTTGACTTCAGAATATTCTTTATTATCAAGGTAACTTAATTTTGGTAATGACTCTAAACTTTTATAAATATTTTTCTGATTTGTAGATAGGCTTACGTTATTTGTCACTGATGGATCACGAATTAACGCAAGTAAACGACTTCCTGTTTGTGATTTAAAAGGAACTATTGGAGTGGTGTCAATACTTTCATTTAATTTTTCATTATAACCTCTACGGTCTACAAATTTCTTATGTGTATCTATAAGCTGACTTGCGTCTTCTTTTCTTATTACTGTATTAGTCTTTTCCATTAACATTTTTTGAGATGGTGATAAACATACATACACAGGGTCAGTTGCGGATGGTATAGCAGTCCAAGGCTGCTCATCATGAGATTTTATTAATGATGACTTTCGAGGCTGTACTGGTGGAGGAATATTCTCTGAATTTCTAGTTGATAAAGATACTTTTTCTATATTAGAAATATCAGGCAAAGGGAAGTAAGGCATTTTGGTCTGTTGTTTTTCTCTATTAGGTTTTTCAACTATTTTTTCTCTTAACAACTCCGATGCGCCCCTTGATTCTAGGGCAAGTATACTCATACTCTGTAAACGCTCCGATACATGCGCTAGCTCTTCTAATATCTTACTACCGAAGGGAAATGAAGCAATTCTTTTCACACACAAATCCTTCAGGGCCAATGGATCTTTATTATAATTATTTTCTTTGAATTTGTTTGACGTGGAGTCTCCTGTAACACATTGAAATACCTCTTTAACATGACTTTTAGGAACTGAGGCTTGGGAATCTTCTTTATTGTTTTCAATAGTAGTAGAAGTATCTTCATGCATGTTAGACACGTCATTGAGGGAAGAGTAGTTGGGATTGTATTTGGCTGTGCATTGAGAAGAACAAACACTACTAGATGAGTCTTGTCGTACGTAAGCATCTTTATGGTTATCGGATGTAGACTCTGAATCTGAAGTAACTTCTTTAATAAGATTATTTATAGCATCATTTAATTCGCATTTTAAAACTTTAATTTCCAAGTCATAGTTATTTATATCTTTTTTAGAAGTATTATTATCATCTGGATTTTTATCATTTGTTTTTATTTCCAATTTCATATTTTCTGTATCACCTTCAATATTAAACATTTGTTTCGGTTTTATATCAGACTCCGTAGTAGGTTTAGTAGTAATATCTTTTACAATTAGATTTGTTGTAATGTTATCTGTAGTGAGTACAACAATTTCGTGTGGATGTTGGAATGGATTTTCTACTGTATCTTGATTTTTCTGATCATTAATTACTTTGTTTGATTCGTCAGTTGTTTTAATCTCCATATTTTTATCATTGGTATTTTGAACCTGGTCTTCTTTTGAATTATTTTTATCTTTAGAAATGAAGGTGTTAGTAAGGAATTTTTCAGTATCTGTAACTTCTATAGTCGGTGTTATTATACGAACAGACGCATCACTAACTGCATCATTCTCAATGTCATCTCCAACGTCATATAATGAACTTGTGCTACTTGAAGAATCCGTTAAATATACAACTTCTGCACCTGTAATTTTTTCTACAGTTTTCAATGACCAATCTCCTCGTGCTTCGCTAACATCTGGCTCTTTTAATTTTGTATCAACTAAAATGCATTGTTGTGGAATTACTTTACGAGTTTGGGTATTACTAAAGCCGCTTGACTTAAATGCAGTAATTGATTTTTTTTCAAACACTTCATCTTCTAGTTCATCATTATCACTTTTTTTATCACTTAAATACGAATGGCGTCGTGATGTTGCGGATGACTCACTACTACCTTCTTCATCAATCACATCTAAGCCTCTGGAAATATTTCCACGTTGAAAGAATATTTCTTCAGCTAGACCTTTCTTTCGCAATCTATGCTTGATTTCCCTATTAATAATTTCTTCGATCTCTGTTCTTATCTGAGAAGAATTTAAATTAGAGGGTGACGTTGCTAAATCGAGGCTTTGTAAGTAGCACCTAAGCGATTTTTCTTGCTCTGCACTTAAAGATTTTGTCTGCTCACATTGGGCAATTTCGAGAGGTATTGTTGTCACTGAAAAAGCTTCACATGACAGATCTTGTGGTTGCGTGATCTCATCTGTTTTTTCCCACTCCACATCGGATTCAGCGTCAGTAATTATGATGTTACTATTATCTATTATAGCTAAACTTTTATCATTTTCTGATTGTAAGTTAACTTCTTCAGTAATTTCAACAATAACAGGAAATTCATCATTATCAACACTTTTGCTTTTAACGTTATTATTTAATTTTGAAGCACTCTTTTTCTTTGCATCTGGAGTTTCTACTACGTAGGAAGTAGGCGTGTCATTTGAAACTTCCGAAATTAGTACATCTGTCGTTTTAGATACACTCAGGAAGTCTTTTTTATCACATTTTGATTCAATTTCTTCAACTGATTTGGAAGTTTCAACATCGGTTATTATATCAACAGGAATATCTTGACTAATAATTGCTGTTTCTACAATAGTTTCTACTACCTTTGTTTCGTTTTCATTGTTCAAATCAGCCTGATTATTTTCACCAGCTTCATCTATATTTTCATCTTGACAATCACAGGAATTAACACTAGATGTGTCGTTGACGTCACTACTATTTTTATTTACATTATTTCTGTTATTATTTTTATTCTTTTTCTTATTTTTGTTATTTTTACGTCGTTTTGGTTTGTCGGGCATATTAGATTATCACTTCACTGTTATCACTGATACCACGTAATCATAGGCACATAACACAAATGTTCAATCAGTCACGATCTTACACTTCCCGCGGTACCGGTAACTATCGCGTAGGAGTTGCGGTTTCGACGAGTCGTTACGTATACGCGCCAATGCTAGGGATATCGTCTCGTCTACGTAGATCACGCAAGGGCTTACAGTACGTAGACCATTTAGTTCGGGTTCGAGGTTAACTGATTTTCTTTTTCGCGAGCGGTCGCCGGCTGCGGCAGTCGTGTGCCCGCGCAGCGATTTACTAATAATTATAAATGGGTTGAAGTACACGAGCGCGCGCTGTGGACTTTATTTTTACGCAGAGACGTGTACGCGAGTGGTGCGCGCGCGACGCTCGCTCCTCGACCACGAGGGGAGTCCGCGTCACCGGCCGAACTACACAACACACGCCGTCTGTATTATCAGCAGACGCGATATAAATCGTTTATTGCTAATTAATATTGCACACGCACAGCTTTATCCATTTTAGGGATGAATAACGGAGAGGAACTTCGAATCACAATGGCCCGTGAAGCGTATTAGGAACGGAACGGGACGCAAACAACATTCTAATTAAACTTTGCCGAGAATATAGCCCTGATAATAGACTGCGACAGAATTTAAGTTGTGACGAGACTAAAGATAGATGTTTCAACAAAATTATATTATTATTATGCAAAATACATACACATGTTCGTTGTCTTTTCAAACCATAATTAAATGTCGTAAAATATAGTTTGTAGCGTCTTAAACCATTTTGCTAACGTATCATTTTGTGGCTCTGCTATAAAAAATACTGCTTATGTAGAAGATACAGTTGATTTTATTAAGTAAGTAGAATAACAGTTACGATATAAATATTACTAATCCAAATGTTTAGGTATTACATCTAATGATAATTTAGGTTTTCTGTATTAAACTTGTAATGTAAATGTAAACTCAAGGTTCTTGTTAATAACAATAATAACGATGATATTTTAAACCATTTGAAATAAAATATGCAAACAAGATAAAAGATAAATAAGGCGTTATCTTTTGATTACTTTGTTAGATAAATTGCGAGGTACCGCATACTTATGCAGGTTAAAATGAGATAGAAAATACAATAATTTAACCTAAAACTGAAAAATGCGCATCGAGCTACTTTTTACAGTTCCTGTTTGAAGGTTGTGTATAAAAATGTGAAACTTTCGAGGAATCCTTTTGAAACTTATTTTATTTCGTAATTCTTACCTTGTGTATAAAGTTTACTCATTTTTTATAATATTTTTACTACGAAATTGCTTAATATTTAAAATATATAACGAATGTTAATGTTATTCAGGTGAGAACCAAGAACAATTTATATTTATTAAACCTACGACGGAATTAAAAGTAAGAAAAGTATTGTCAATAAATACTTGCACTTTTTTGTGATTTAAACCGTGACGAAAGGATGCACATTTGTAGTCTTGAACCTGTTAGAAACAGCTAATATATCCAATTTTTTGTTTTACAAAATTCGAAATTTAAAAATTTTGACTGGCAAATATTTTCTAATTTCGAACATTGAAAATATTTAAATCGATTATAATTATCAGGTTAGCTTAAGAGTAAGTTTGAATTGAATTAGATACAAAAGTTACAATATTTTAATTTACTCATCATCACCATCATCAATTCATTCGTTCTATTTTCAAAATTGATCGTGCACCAAAAATGTGAAGCAATTGGCAAATACATCGCAAATAATGTTTGCGCATCCTGCCATATGATTGAAACTGTGTGTAGGAAGCGATATAAAGTTTATAACGAGAGCTGGCGGGCTAAAAGTAGACTAAATAGCCCATGTATCTAGACTTGCAGGTCATCTAGGCTGATTGACCACTTCCACTGGCGCAACGGTCCGTGCATGTAGGATGTTACTCGTAGGTAGTAACTAGATCTGTATGATAAATGATAGAGGCGATTGTTTACTGAAAATGTATTTAGAAATAGTCAGTAACTTTATTTCTTATTTTTGTTTTGGAAAGTGGTGGATCGGTAAGGTTTAACCGGAGAGGTGCCACCGTCACAATCATTTCCAGCGAAGCCAGAAGGATTTAGATGCTAACTAAAAAATTGCATGTACGGTCATCTTGGTCTTCAAGAGTGACAACGCATCAGTGAACAGCTTTAAGTAGAACCTATTCTATAAAATTGGCAGCAGTGACTACTTACAATCAGGTTGACTGCACGCTCGTGTACCAAAAAAATTGACGATCTTATAAAAAATGTTCTGCCGGATTGAATAGTTAGTGATCCAAGGAATATGACCTTGACTCTACATCATTTTCCTCCAACAAACAATTTGTTCAAGAATGGAGTTTCCACAACGTGACGTGGATGTCCTCTAAAGTTGTACACTTTTATTTGCATTCTATTATATTATTATTTATAGGTTTTACCGATCACGTGTGTCATATGGAATTCATTTCTGTCCTATATATTGCCACACCTTTTAAAACGGTAAAAGATCTTTACATATTAACTATTGAAAAATTTGTCGTTGCAAATCATTTTTTTATATTATTTGATGGACTAGCAAACGAACATGCAGTCTACCTGATGGTAAGTGGCAACTTCCGCCCATGGACATTTGTAATCTATCTCAGTTAAGACTAGAATCCTACCTGAGGTCGACCACAGATGCGTTGCTACGCCTGAGGACTAGTTGGAATGCCTCGGATGACGGATGACGGGTGCCTTACCACACCCTTCAAACCAGAAGACAGCAGCGCTTAACACTGCTGTTATTAGGCAGAAAAAGGTGTGGCGGTGGTGCCGCCGGCGTCGAACTACAAAGGATTCTACCACCTTCAATATAATAAATTCTTGTAAATAAACGAAAGAACACATTTATTAAGTGTGTCCGAAATCTAAATGGTTTAAATTAGTGAGACAGAACCATAACATGCAGAAAACTTTTTATATGATAGATGTAGCAGACGAGCATGCAGACCACCTGATGGTAAGTGGCCACTGCTGCATATAGATTTTAGCAGTCCGATAAAACAAGAGTAGTACCTGAATACACCCAAAGATTCGTTGCTGCCCCAGAGGACTAAGTTGGAGCGCTTCGGATTGGTATGTCTCCCTAACTTAACATTGCTGTTATTAGGCAGAATTAGGTGTAGCGGTGGGAGTAGAACATAGTAATATTTATTAAGATTAATTATATAGACACAAGTATAGTTAAAAGCACAGGCAAACCCGTCATAGTTCTCTCATACAAACCCTCTTAGACTAGAAATCAGAGTTCGAATCCGAGGCACCTGAGATTTGACATTTCCTCTGAGTACTTAAATTCATCATCAGTTATCATAATGGCTGAAAATGTATTAAGGAATTTTAAATGTTATTTGCTTATAAATTTCTATAATATTGTATAAGATATATGAATTTTACCAATAAGAACCTGCAATCAAGCGTGCAGTAGAATGATCTTAAAGGTTTTTACTCTGAAAGAACACCCGCGTCTGTCAATGATATTGGATTGATAATAATAGTGCACTTGCATTTATCACATGATTATAACTCATTTGTTAGTCCATTTTTTAAATATTTAATTACGTTATTTGACAGTGTAACGTACCAAATAATATTAAATGAGTTAATCGCGTAACAGTTCAGTCGATAATCTGTGAATGAAGTTCCATTTAATATGTAATTTGGTCAATATTTAACAAATAATTGAAATGATTATGATGATTACGCGTATCTCACGTTTTACTGTTCATTTAATATAATAAATAAAATCGAACCGAATGTTCCGCTAACAAAGCTCGGCATTTCTATATGAAAATGTTGGAGCTATTTTTAGTCCAAAATATTAGTTAACATTAATAATGGCCTGTACTTAGTAAAAAATCTGTGATAGTATTTTGATATAAGATTATAATGTATCAAAAAGTATTGATCGCTTGTGTCGCTAAAGCGAGCGGAAGCGGCCATCGCCTGAAATGGCCCACGGCGGGCGCTGCGTTGCGCTCACTTTAAGGCGGCTGAAAGTGTTTAAAATCGTCATTTAGGGTGCTTTTGTATGCCTAAGGGTGCTGTGGGGGTTTGTAATATAGTGTTTAGTGGAGTTATAGCAGCGAAGAGGCCGGAGGAGCGGCGGCCGCAGCGGCGAGGGAGGGAGCGCGCGCGCGCCATGTATGGAGCGCGGCGCGTGCGCGGCCGCCGCCTATATAAACCTGGGCCTCCTCTCTCCGCCGCACTCGCAGTCTCGCTGCCGTAGAGTCAACTTCCAGCGCGTCCCGACACGAAAACAAACCGCCAAAATGTGTGACGACGATGTTGCTGCGCTCGTAGTAGACAATGGCTCCGGCATGTGCAAGGCCGGTTTCGCCGGCGATGACGCGCCCCGCGCCGTCTTCCCGTCCATCGTCGGTCGCCCGCGCCACCAGGGTGTCATGGTCGGTATGGGCCAGAAAGACTCCTACGTAGGTGACGAGGCCCAGAGCAAGAGAGGTATCCTCACCCTGAAGTACCCCATCGAGCACGGCATCATCACCAACTGGGATGACATGGAGAAGATCTGGCACCACACCTTCTACAACGAGCTGCGCGTCGCCCCCGAGGAGCACCCCGTCCTTCTCACTGAGGCTCCCCTCAACCCTAAGGCCAACAGGGAAAAGATGACCCAGATCATGTTTGAGACCTTCAACTCCCCCGCGATGTACGTCGCCATCCAGGCCGTGCTCTCCCTGTACGCCTCCGGTCGTACCACCGGTATCGTCCTGGACTCCGGTGACGGTGTCTCCCACACCGTCCCCATCTACGAAGGTTACGCCCTTCCCCACGCCATCCTCCGTCTGGACTTGGCCGGCCGTGACTTGACCGACTACCTCATGAAGATCCTCACCGAGAGGGGTTACTCTTTCACCACCACCGCTGAGAGGGAAATCGTGCGTGACATCAAGGAGAAGCTGTGCTATGTCGCCCTGGACTTCGAGCAGGAAATGGCCACCGCCGCCGCTTCCACCTCCCTCGAGAAGTCCTACGAACTTCCCGACGGTCAGGTCATCACCATCGGTAACGAGAGGTTCCGTTGCCCAGAGGCTCTGTTCCAGCCTTCCTTCCTGGGTATGGAATCCTGCGGCATCCACGAGACCGTGTACAACTCCATCATGAAGTGCGACGTGGACATCCGTAAGGACCTGTACGCCAACACCGTCATGTCCGGTGGTACCACCATGTACCCCGGTATCGCCGACAGGATGCAGAAGGAGATCACCGCCCTGGCTCCCTCCACCATCAAGATCAAGATCATCGCTCCCCCCGAGAGGAAATACTCCGTATGGATCGGAGGATCCATCCTGGCCTCCCTGTCCACCTTCCAGCAGATGTGGATCTCCAAGGAGGAATACGACGAGTCCGGCCCCGGCATCGTCCACCGCAAGTGCTTCTAAGCATCTCATTGACCGTCGCGCGGCCGCAGCCGGCTGAGGCCGCGCCGGTGGCTGCTGCCGCCGCCGCCGCCGCGCCCGCTGCCGCCCGCTGCCGCCGCGCGAGCGAGTGCTGTGTGTTGTGGTGCTCTCGGTTCGAGTTCGGAACGCAAGCATTTTGTACGTTGTACGTAGTGATACCTGACAGAACTGAACATCTAATATAACGCCATCTATCGTAATGTAATTTATTGTAAAATTTATATAAATTTAATTTTTCTTTTTTATTTTTATTATACTCGGGATCGTTATGGATCTCACGCCAAAATGTAATTAATAAATAAACGGTTAATTTATTTATTTTAATTACATCATTTCTTTTTATACAGTCGTTGACTTTGGTTTTTGATTGAATTTCCCCCACCCGCCTCCCTCCCCCCGATGGATGACGAGTAGTTCCGTCATCGCTACGAGATTTTTTCATAACATCCAATATTCTAAATGCAATACACACCTGACCGAAAGTAGGTCAGCCTTCCAAAACACAAACATTCGACACGTACACATCAAACTTTTCAAAACTCGTAGCTAATTATTTGCCTATAGGGCGGCGCAGAGCGCTCGCGGGCCGCAGTAGATACAGAATTAGAAGCGGAGGTTACCCCACACGCGTCGGAATTAGCCGCGGCGTGCACTACCATAAATAGTAAAGACAGCTCCCGCGTCCAAAACCATGTCTAATTATATCGGCAGCGCGCGGCGCCAGTTGCCACGGGAACCTGAGCCCACTGCGCCGCTAACAAGTGAATAATTCACTTGAAACTCATGTTTCCGTAAATACCGCGTGTGCTCGAGGAGCCATCGACTGCGCTCGCTATTAATACCCGGTCTCCCGGAGCGCGCGCCGGCCGCCGCCGCTCCTGCACACACTACACTCTACCATACCACCATACTACACTACCATACGCTGCCACACACTACACAGTGACGACTTATTGACTGACTCGTATCATGAGACTCGTCAAACTATTTTGATAGCTTTGCGAACGTATCTTGTTCCCAAATAACAGACCGATCATCGACTTCACCTATAATTGTATTAACTGTTGATCTTAGTAAACGTTTAGTTTTTTGATGGTTGTCAGTAAACATATCGTCTTAACGCGGTCAATTAGCTTTCATTTGTTACGTTGTTTTTCCGCGTGATAAGGGTGATAGGAGATATGAGGTCAGGAATAGAACCCGGAGTGCCGGCAGCTGGCGGCGTGCGTTACATCACGGTGTCGCAAGCGCGGGCCGCGCGCGCACTTCGCAGATGTAAACAATGAAACTATTGGTCGGTTTATTTTCGTGCGCGTTATCTCCCGCGGTTCCGATGTCTTTTTATGGATCGACGAAAGTAATTGTATCATACGATTTTTTGCTTTGATTGCTTACTTCGTTTATGTCTTCTGCCTGTACCAAACCATTCTTATCACAAATGAAAAAACATTCTTACGTTTGGGAATAAATAATATTCTTAATATATTGTAAGTAATAAGTAGTTACAGTTTACGCTGTTAGGTAAGGTATTAATAATTTGTATTGGAACAATAAAACGAAATAAGAATAATATGTAAGTAATTGAAGTTGGCAGAACCTTTTGTAGTTCGACTCCGGCAGCACTTCTCCCATACCTACTTCTGCTTAACAACAACATCGTTAAGCGCTGCTGTATTCTGGTTTGGAGGGCATGCTGGGGGTGACATACTTAACCGAGGTAGTTCTTGCGGGTCACAACTGCGACCGACTTCTGGTCGGAATTAAGTCGTATCTGGAATTAATTACAGATATCCGTAGGCAGCAGAGGCCACTTATCATCATGTGGAGCGCATGCTCATTTGCTACTACTAAAAAAGTAGTCGTAGTGTTTAAATGTCGTAAACATCAATGAAATATATATGATTTTAGACTTATATTATCGCGGAATTGATACATTTTGTTATATAACGGGTACTCACGATACGATGTTTTGATTTCTTAATTGCAATACGATCCATGCAACTGGGTCGAAATATTGGCAATTAAGAAATCAAAATATCGTATCGTGAGTACCTGTTACATAACAAAATGTATCAATGAAATATGTTGACTTTCAGGATGGTTAAACGTTCCACACCCGGGTTTGTTTATAAAGTCTATTTGTCTTATCTGCGCCACTATATTGCCCAAGTAGCGGTTCTGTATAGACCAGGGCTAGCCAACCCATCTCCCCTTTTTCGTCGACCATTGCCGAGATTTTAGGCTTGAATTTTTTTGTGATCGGTATTCTCAGCGGGTAGTGAAATTTTGCGGTTGGTAGTATACATAGTTTAATTAGTAAATAGTAGATCTAGCAGTGCAGTAAATTTGGCTACCCTTGAGATAGCTAAACCAAAGGAATGGAACGGACTCGTAGACAAGATTAAGTTTTAAAATGATTTGCTAGTCCAAATGAAGCTAAGTGGCCTCTGCCGCTTGATAAAAGTCTTGACCGAGGTCGGCTACAGATGCGTTGCTACTCCTGAAGACTAAGTTGCAGGGCCTCTTGTAAGTATATGTCTTCTATCACACCCTGCAAACCAGAACAAAACAGCGTCCAACTAGTTATAAGGCACACATGTAGCGGCGGCGCCTCCGAATTCCAATCACGACTGGTTCTACCAATCGACTAATAGCAGTAACTTTCTGAATCATACGTTATAGAAAACGAAAATACGATTACGAAACGTATCCAAAATTAGACCCGCATCGCTCATAGTGCAGTCGTCATTACCACCACGATGACCGATTGCAAGTGACACTAACTGTGTAGGACGGTAATAGAAACAATTCGCGTGTTATTCTCGGCCCGGACTTTTATAGAAGTAAGTGTGGTGCCAAGAGAACAGCTGAGCACGCGCCCATTGGTGGTGAGCGCTGCCTTTTTACGGTATGAAGGGGTGAGGCCTCGGTCTGTGTTGTTGACGAGAAAGGAAACTTGATGTTGATAGCAATGATTTTTCAAGTCGGCCGAACTATACTGGTTGGTTAAAAATGCAGTCATACCAAGTCTATTTAAATTATCTTTTCTGAAAGGTTTACTACCTTTCAGAAACTACCGAGGTGCTATGGTCACACCTAATTCTAATGTGAAGAAATTCTTGCACTTATGGGATAAAAGGGTATGGATGCCGGCTGACTTTTTTTTTATATATGTATAATGGAGTAACAAACGAGCATGCAGTCCGCCTGATGATAAGTGGCAACTGCCGCCCATGGACATTTGTGATCCACCCCAGATACAAATCGATTACAAACTCCACATATAACAGAATTTCTATTTGAAAATCTTCACAGATGCCTTACTACATAAAGAGTAAGATAGTGGTACAACCTATAGTGGTTCAAAGCCTATTTCTGCACAATAACAATAGTTTTAAATGTTGCAGTATTCTGTTTTAAAGGCGTGGTAAGAGAGAGACATTCTCCTCCGAGGCGTTCCAACTTAGTCCTTAGGGATAGCACCAAAACTGGGGTTGACCTCAGATAGGTGCCTAACATTACCTGTAGTTGATAACAGATGTACATGGGCGGCAGTGGTTACTTACTATGATTTTTTTTTTTTTATTTGTTTGTTTATTGTCACCCAGAACGGAAGAACCAATAACAGTAATTGACACACACAAATTTAAATTTCAAATATATTTTTATGAGTTTTAAGAGAAATAATACAATAATAAATCGTAATAGCAATTATAATAGTAATAATTAAATGGACTAGGAATGGAATAGGACTATGGAATAAGATGGACTGCAATAAAAAATGTAAAGAAAATTTGCTTTACCATGCTTATAAAACGATAAAATTCTAATGCCAATGTACGGCGGCGGAAATATAACTACGTGCCAATTTAGTATGCAGAAGTCCATACGCATATGTCACTAGCTTCTGGTATGTAAAGTGTTCACGGACTATGTGATCTCCTTACATTGAACTGCATGCCAAGTGGGCACTGGCTGGACAGCAGTTAGCATTGCATTAAATAGCTTAATGACGGCAAAAATTGATCATACGGACACAGGCGCTGGTAACTCTATGTGGCAATTACAGTCTGTAGAGATTCGAGTTCCAGTACAAGATACTCTGATAGTCAAACGGAATATCTTATTAGATATATGTAATTTATACTAACTGCACGACGCTGTTTCACTGGTGTCTAAAAAATTATAATGATAAAAATATAATCGAAATTTTATATTTTTAATGATTAGGTACACCTAACAAAATGGTAGATTTTGCTGAATCTCAAGACATTTTCCAAAATAATAGTAGCCTAAGATACTCCTTGTAAAATCAGCTGTCTTTCGGAGATTAGCTCAAACTTACAGACAGACAAACAAAACATGCATTTTTTTTTTACATGATTGAGTAGCAAACGAGCATGCAGTCCACCTGATGGTGAGTGGCAACTGCCGCCCATGGACATTTGTGATCCAC
>DWRA01001214.1:0-18133 GCA_018250295.1 Spathilepia clonius
TAACCGGTGTCATTAATATATATTATAATATATGTTGTACGGCCTGTAAGTGTTGACCTAGTAGCACATGAATGTTGGGAATGTTAGTAAATTCACAATAAAATGTCGGTCCAAACATTTGAATTTGACATTTATTATCATAAACTGCTTGGAATCTGAGAATGTAATCACACGAAATGATTTTCTTGATTGTATATCATTATAGTACGGACTATAGAGCCAGAGTCGAAGTCCGTTAGATGGAAGATCACAGTCATGTATGTAATTATCTATAGGTAAATGACATCTATGTATTTAATACGCTTAAAATAACTACGCTTTTGGCGACAACGAAGTTGCGAATCACAAACAATCGAATAAAATGCTTTATTTTGCTATATAGATTAAGGGACGTTCACAAATATAGTAAATTATTTGCTATGTAAATGTATTAGTTGCGAATATAGTTACGCTTGACAGTAACGTTACTTGGGCGATGCATCGTGATAAAATAATTTTAATAATTTGTTATACTAAGTACGCTTTAAACCAAAAAGGGTAAAGTATATTTTAGACTTACACTCTTAGTGAGACTATTTTTGTTAACAATTTATGCATGATGGAATAAGTGATTAGCTTCACTCAGTGATAGAAAAGTTGTATTAATTAACCCAAAGCACGCTTAATGTTTAGGAATTGTATTACGTTAGCGTAATTTATTTATTGTTAAATCAATGTTCGTTATGATAGTGGATATATTTAAAACTAGTTTAATATTGTGTATGTAACCTCTAAATAAATCGAATTTTTGAATGCACATTAGCGAAAATCGGAAATACGGCACGTTTAATGTATAATTTCACTACCAACATCAGCACAAAATCCAAGCATCTCTTTATTGATATTAAACGTAGAGTAGCTAAAAATTATAAATTTATCACTCTTAGTGTCCCAAACGTGTTTTCAAGAATTGGCTTCATAAGTTTATCAGTATCAATATCAAAAATGTACTAATTTTACAATAGGGACGACTATTTACTAAATTGTTGTGATATATGTATAACTGGTGAAGCTAATATTTCAGAGTTTTTACAAAATATCGACTGCTAGCGGGTTTTTGGACGATATGTAACTGATATTTATCACATTATACCTCTAACAGTTTATTATTGTTAACTGTTGACTTGTCTAAGATATTCTGACGAAGTGCGGGGCGCGGCGATTTGGACAGGGCTTTATTCAATGCGTATAACACTCTTTTCTTGACATTTGCAATAAATATAACTCATACCGATGTATATGTAAGTACTCAATTTAAATCATTATAAAGCTAAACAGACCATGTTTGAAATTATACAAATATATTAATGTGAACAAAATTAAGTTATTTCAATGCTTAACGCATATAAGATCTTCGTAACATAAACCTCCCGTTGTTATTAAACTACGTTAATAAAACATTAGCACCAGTAAACTCGTGCTAGTTTTATTAACTTTAAAGTTATACTCTTGCGTTATCGCGGAGAAATATTTTATCTATATCTATGGTAGGCAGGATGTTCGTATTGTATTCAGTCATATATTTCGCTCCCTTGGTCCTACCGTGTTGTAAATAAAATTTTATGAAAATGTATAATGTGGGACCAAAGCCGCTGCCAGCCGCTGCGGGCCGTCGCCGCGGCCCGCGCTCGCCTCTTGTAGCGTAAACGATGTGGATGTAACAAGAATATATTATTTGTTCTCGTTCTTTACTCCGTTATTTTATTTCATTCTTCCTCTAACATATCCCCTGAACACGTTATCCTTGCAGTATCGTAGAGTATCTACATTAGCATCTTTATTTAGTACATTTTTAAAAATATACGCAACGAATAGATAACCTCTTCCTTCGTAGAAGGAAGTCGGTTAAAAGCAGTAGGAGCACCCATTGTTTTTTTTGTTTAAAGAGTAAGGAATGGTTTATAATATTGGCAATCATTTCAAAGTTGTCATAAGTATAATAACTGTGATAGAGTTAAAAAACACCAAGTTTCTAACTAACTTCTGATGAAACCTTAATGTAAAAATATGTTAAAAACCACAATACCGTTATGGAATGAAAGGTTCTCCTTTCCTTCCATAACAGTAATGTAGTTAATGTCTATGTACATGTCTTGGTATAGGTATCATAATTATTTTTATGTACGTTACTTATGACAACTACCGAACTGAACAGTTGGTAAAAATACTTACCTACTCGCGTGTTCCCAAAGATGCGAAGTCTCCAATTCCAATTCGCATTTGGCCAACTCGGTAGACTACGGCCTAACTCTTCGCAATAAGAAAAGAAACCCGTGCTCAATAGTGGGACAGTGATTGGCTGACGACGATACCTCAGAAGTATACGATATTAAGCCCCAATACAAAAATTTTACGGGACGGACAGAATGCACAGCATCAAACTTTAAACACGTTTTGGCTAGATTAACTAGAAAGTGATTATTTTCCAAAATGTTTACGGTAAGACTTAGGCAATGACATTTTACCATTGTATAGAGTTGGTTTTCGTAACTTTAATTCAAAACATGCAAAAACAATTCGACAAAAGTGTACCTACTTGCTATTGTACACTTCTAAGGTACAGAATTGTAAAAAACTCAAAGTTAATAAAAAGTAAGGTATGCCAATACATACGCCAAATACAAATAGCTCTGATTTAATTGGCGCTGCAAATAGTATGACTAAGCGGACTACATCATCAGTGACAATGGGCCGCAGATCATTCGGAAATAAACCGTTTCAGAGTCGATGACGACAAGAAAATTTTCCATTGGATATTTACTATTGGACTTGGAAATAACTGTCCTTTAGATTTGCATTGTATAGATAGTTACCTACTAGGTATCTTATTTGGTTTTTGAGGGAAAAACCTTCAGAAGATACCCGGTACGGCGGGAGCGACACAGGGTTATATGGGATCTTTCCTCACTTGAACCTCCCCTTTGGCCGTCCTCAACGCTGCGAAAAGGGCTTCGGGATCTCCAAAGGAACGCAACCGGAGTCCCCTCAGCGTGTTGCTCCGTACCGTAGCTCTGTTCTGGTGCTGGAACTACAGGGACAAGATAGGTTCTACCTTAACTCTTAAGTCTGAAAATAATATAAAATTTAATTTTAAAACTGTCTACCTAGCTAATTAAAGTTTACTTAATCTTGTAATCAGTCTGTAGACTTACTGAATTTACATATGCATTGAACAGTGAGCACCACTAATTTTATTGAAGATACCGCTAGACACATGATTGTGTATCTAATAAGCATTAAGATCATTACCGGTAAGTAGGTATTAATTCAGATTTTGCTTTACGTACTTCTTGTTATTACACTTTGTGTTGTTATGATGTACCTACCTACCTAATAACAATTTGTTTTTTACGAAAATTTGTTGGTTTAATTTCACACGAAAGCACCTAAGCATAAAGTAACTATAGCTATCCATATAGCTTAAATAGAGAAATATGATTATAACTATAATTTGATGAAATGATCAGTTTCCGCGTACATTAAGTACCTACCTAATAATTCATATCATTCATTTTTTATATATCATTTATCATTTTTTAATATATAATATTTTGCTGCAATGTTCATTATGGATAACTAAGCAATTCCAATTCTTCATGCTGAAATTAGCCCTTTTTCCTTAATGAAAACTAAGATACCTTGAATAGCAAAATAGCCTCAGTTGAGTAAGAAACTGCGAAAATATTCCGTGGAGCGTCTAATTAGATTCATTGCAGAATACTTCTAATTGAGAGTTGGAAACGATCCGTGGCGTCATTGTTCACTCCATCGGGTTTACTTTTTTAATTAGATTCGAAGTTGGTATATACTCTGCTAATATTTTTTTTATATAATGTAGTAGTAAACGAGCTTACAGTCCACCTGATGGTAAGTGGCAACTACCGCCCATGGATATTTATGATCCACCCGAGATAATACGAGAATGACGAATGAAGTCGACCACAGATGCATTGCTACCCCTGAGGACTAAGTTGGAATGTCTCGTTAAGTTTATCTCCCTTACCACACCCTTCAAACCAGAAGACAGCAACGCTTATCAGAAATAAGTGTGCCGCCGGAGTCGAATTACAAAGGGTTCTACCACCTTTACAATTAATTGGATCATTCACAATACGTGTTTGAATTTGGATAATATTTTTTATCAAAATAAAAATGTAAGTTCGCACGTAAGAAGTTATCCTATTAGGCGCATTTAATAAAAAAATAAGAGTGCCCATAATCGAAGGGTCCTACACATGCTGGCGTAAGAGTAAATTCGGGCTCATTACAATTACTAACACATTACGTTTGTTATACCTTACTCTATCATAGAAATTAATGAATAAAAAATTGTGACTTCCAAAGATAAAATCGGCCAAGTGCTTTAGATGAATGCCAATTGTATTTTGCGTCGGACTGTATTGTATATTTGATTTCATGTGTCAATGACCACCACGACCCGAAAATGCTTAGTGTGGGGTCACGATCCGCGACATCGCTCGTAGGACCGGTAAGTAGTTAAGGAGAAAGGTTGCGGTCTGCTGGACTAGTAAAAGGAAACATCGCGCTCCGACTAGACAGACGTAGGACCTACACAAGGCAGCGGAAAACTGACGCAGTAAGAGGCCCAGGGTACTGAGGACTAGTAAGTCGGAGGTGTGCCAATAAGAGAGTCGTATGTCCCACAGTGGGAAAATAAAGCAAAAATAACAATTTTTACTATAGAGCTAAGTAACAAACTACATAAAAGTTAATAACAAACTACTGTAATGTTAATCGTATATCGTGACCATATCTATGATTGTGTTTTATCTAATAGTTAGTATCGCAACTAAAATAAACTAAAACAAATATTAACGTTTCAGCAAATACCTCCGTAGAACCGACGCGACTATTGTAAAACGGTAGGTGCATATTATAGAGATCTACTCACTTAACAAGTAGCAAATTACGTGCCTAATTAATAAAATTAGCCCAGTATATCAATATTTGGCAAACAATTACACATTATAACTATTTAAGAACGTAGTTTAATCAATTTATGATAAACCTAAACATAAAAAATGTTAACACAAATAAAAGTAACGATATACCTATAACTAATATAATTAAACTTCGCGCGTATATGAAACAATGGAGACAGTTGGCAGGTTGTTTACGGCCGAAGGACGGTCGACTGAAAGTTAGCATTGCAGGTGTTATCACGTTATCAGTGAGGTAAGCGAGGCGCGGCAGCGGCCCGCCGCGCCTCCGCCGGCTCCGCCACCACGAGCCGCGAGCAGCGGACAGTGCCTCGCTGTGCCTTCACCACGATACTCGTGCTTTACGTTACGCTTTACCACTTCTGAATTCCGATTTGTATTCGCGCGCAGGTCCTAACGAGAATTTTTGACGGCTCGGCGTATCGCGAGCCGGATTAAGATTCGCCAGTTGTTTACAAACAAAGCGGGCGTCGCGTTGTTTTGATGCGTGGTCGAGTGCAGTGTAGTGGTTGTGCGGCGGCGATGTGACCGGCCAGCCCGGTTGCTGGCTCACATCGTGGATGAAAGGTTTCGAGGCTGCGATGGCGCGGTCCCCTCGCCGCATCGCAGCGCGTCGCAGCCGCAGCAGGTCGCGGGAGTTGGTGCGACTCAGAACACAGCTCAATGGAAAAGGTAGGATTTCTAATTAAAAATTCATATTCGTCGTGTTTAAATTGTTAAACTTGTTGATTACATCTAGTGCGTCTAATTTCATTGATAAATAATGATAATTCTTAGTTGTATTCGATCCAATTTAACTATAGCAGTATTTGTGTTATACGGTCATTTTAGTAATTAAATAAGTTTGCGTCATCATTATGCTTTTAATACGATTTTAAAAATTTTCAGGTAGACATAGGTTCCTACCAATCTATTTTATATTGAATCTTTACCTTGACATTTTAAAACAAACTGCCATTCTCTTAATAAGTTACAACCTATCTACTTTGGTAGTGTGTTCAAACTTCATTAAATACGTACCGTTACCGATAAAGAGTAAGTACAATTAAAATACGAAATATGAGTAAGTAAAAATATACAGACAACGGTAAACATAAGAAGATATATTACAGTACAGGAACGTACTTTCCGGGTGAACTCTGGCGTAAATTCCCGTAGTTGTGGATCATTATTGAAGGTTCTGATGTGTCATCTGGCGTAATATTCCACCAGCCTTTCCATTTAACTTCCAGGGTTTATTTTAGCTTAATATGATTATGGTTACTACTACTGATTCGAAACTAGACTTCAATTGAAACGATTCAGAGACTTTCTCGTCGACGGGCTGGTTAAATTTGCTTTTGTTATTGAGTTCCTTAATTCCGTGGTTTAATTTCACATCTCTACCGTCAGAATCACGTAGATTTCATTACTGAAGTTAATATCATAAACACAAAGCTATCCAGTAATGCAATCGACAATACTTAGCAACTATATCTGAAGGAAGTTAAAATATGTACTACAATAACATTCAATTTGCTGTTAGATGGTACTTCAATCCTGTTTTCTTTCTTACTACTTAATTTTAAATAACAACGTGCCCGTTGGTGCTTATATTTACTTTTTAAATCATATTTTTTATACGGAACCAGTTAAACTGGTCCGATGACCTACATTCGAACTTAGCTTGTCAAATGTGTCATATGTCATGGCAAGCAACGACGGCGTAAAATCAATCAGCTTGTTATGATAAGTAAGCTATTACCGTAAATAGGCACCACGGGCTCGCAATAACGTTAACGCGGCAAAAGCGGCGTCCCTCCCTTTTGATGAATGTAGCTATATTTTTAAATTGAAGTAGCAAATTAATATGCAGTCCATCTTATTATAAGTGATCCCTGCCAACCGTGCACATCTGGTATCCACCCCCAGAAAATAAGAAAATCCTATCTGAGACTGGCGTCATTCCATAGCTGTCACATAGTAGATCCCCTCCAACATGAGCAGGGGTCTACAAGTTACCCTTTAGTAGACTACATCTTTGAAAATATTTACCACTTCCGAAAGAATCCAGAAAAGCTATACAAATGACTACTTGAGAATAACCGAGACTTAAAATGGAAATGCTTATCAAAAAAATACTCTAAAAATACTACTGAAAGGGAAACTACATATTCAACTATCACTGAACGATGCCTTGAAAACTACCAGCAGGGAAAATCAATAATATAAATAAAACTTACAAGTCTGAGAACTTCCAAGTTGACTTTATTAGCAATAACATCAACTATTCAATAAAGTTTGTCAGCTGGTGCTTTGAATTATACGAATTTAAAAATAGATCATTTTTTAAATTTGGAAGCTCTACTAGTAGAGTAGGCGGCACCAAATTATTGAATTAATTTGTTACACATGGTCACAAAAATTTGTTGTTTCAGAGCCTAATTACTAAAACGAAGTAAAATGAGTAATACACATATTATATATATCGATAGTGAATATTCGAGTAACGTGCTGGTAGTAGTACGCTGCATGTAGTGCTTGCTGCCACTGCAACGAACACTTTGATTTTATCACCAGTGGAAGTATTATTTGTCTTTACGTTCATAGATATGAATTAGCACTAGCAAATTAATTTCGGCCCACGATGCTGGTAAGCGTAATGCCTATTTTTTCAAATAATATGATTTTTGGAAATTGATCTAAGAATTATGCGTATACATTCTGGATTTTTCGGGTTTGTTATTGCCCAGCTAAATGTACTACGTGTGAGGCCCATTTTAAAAGATGCCTTGTGTTCAATAAAACAACAAACTTAACGAGTAGAACAAATTAAGACGCTGAACAGTAACTCGCTCTTCTAGTTTGAAACACAATTCTATGTAAATTAATTTAGGTTCGATATAAATTATTATTTGGTACTAGTCGGCTACACGAGTTAATCAATAGATAGATTCATGTTTTTCATTTAGATTTGATGCAGCCAAAATAATACATTGAATACAGTATCTAATAGACTTCAAAAAAAGGAGGAACTTATAGTGTTAAGTAAAAAGTAAAAATAAACATTTAAACATGATGTTGTTACCACGATATCTTCTGCACATCTGAGGTGATTAATCAGTCACCCATTAACCTATTAATAGCTTCAGTGTAAATATTGAGGAGTATAGATCGCAAAATACAAGCCTGACATACACCCCTTTTTATTTCAACCTCTTCAGACTCGTCACCGTCTACACAGACAGTGGCTCATTAATTCCAATACAAGTCTGAATGATTCTAATATCCTCGTTGTCTAGTCTATTGTCAACTAAGAGTGATATAAGTGGATCGAGTTGCACTGTACCAAATGATTTTTAGTAATCGATGAAACACGTACACGTCCTGTTGCATGTCTTTACTGTTCTGTCTTTACAGTTCTTCAAAACTTGTATTGCAAGCAGAGCCTCTCTTGTACCCAATTCCGAACTGAATCCAAATTGGCTGTCCGGGAGTTGTTCATCGCACTTTGTTTGATGTACGTATTTCATGAATATAACAAAATATTTACGACCTAATACGCTTTCAGCGACTTTATACCGGGTTACTTACGAGCATAAATACGTGGCTATAATTATGATTAGCATATTTCGGCTTTTTGGGACAAGCGTTTACAGTGGTAATTGGCAAGCGACCTTACCTTGACACGCTTACCCACGTGTATGGCAAAATAGCACATCGGAACACCTGCCACGCGACTATTAAGCACTTAAGCCAATAAAACCATAATGGATGATATTGTCGATTCGGGAAAATGTGATTTTTGCATTATTATACCTACCCAAACGAAAAATTAAGACTACAACATAGATATTTCGCGTTAAAACCGAACCCGAAAGACAAATTCATATTGATTAAAGTTTTCTTATACATATTAGAAGGTTTGGATTTTTGCAAAGCTATTTCTTTGCAAAAATCCACGATCAATGTGTAATTTTTTTATGATCCTAACATATAATAAAAAAATAAGAACGTAACGGCTAATATTATCATTGAGTTAAACAGAAATTACTACCGCTTCAATGGTGACTTGGTATAATTAATGCCCCAAAATTAAAAAAAAACTCAAACATAAGAATAAAATGTGTACCGACTGCAAGTTATTCCTTTTTAAAGGTAAAGTTGATGTTTGAAAAATAAGTACGGACCCACCCACGACTTTTATATTACAGTAAGTGGTATTTATCAATCTATGTATTATATAAAATTGCTGGCTGACGGACTGGTTTATCATCGCAGACCCTAAACTGCTAAAGGCAGAAACATGCAATTTAGACAGTGGTTTCCTTTCATGACTTTTTTATATGATGGAGTAGCAAACGAGCATGCAGTCCACCTGATGGTAAGTGGCAACTGCCGCCCATGGACATTTGTGATCCACTCCTGATAAGACCAGAATCCCAACTGGAGTCGACCATAGATACGTTGCTACCTATGAGGACTAAGTTGGAATGCCTCGTTAAGTTTATCACCCTTACCACACCCTTCAAACCAGAAGACAGTAGCGCTTAACACTGCTGATTTTCTACAGAAATAAGTGTGGCGGTGGTGCTTCTGGAGTCGAACTACAAAGGGTTCTAACACCTTCTATGTATATTATCTCCGGATGTATTATTATACGTGATGTTACATACCATAGTTTGCAAGCGGCCTTAAGTTAACTACTATTGATCTAAATCGGTTACCTATTTCGGGTTACACGTCAATAGCTCTGACGTCATACTTGAAATATGTACGATAGGTAGTTTTCATACATTAAAAACCTATTTAGAAGTATTTTCCTGATTTATTTTAGCGGTAAGTAATAAAGCAATTAGAGGAACAATTAAAAACAGCTACAAGTGTACGTGTACTTACGTAAATAGTTATACCTACTTCTTTGATTTATTTAATAGGTAATAAAAAGTATTATTACAAAACATCAAATTGTTAGAAAATGATTGGACACTATACGACACGACACGACACGACACGTAACGTAACGGAACGTATCATATAGTATTATATACTCGTATGTAGTTATAAATTAAATTTTCTTCGAAACCTGCAATATTTATTAGCCAACTTTTGGTGTAGATTTTTAACTGTCGGTTTTGTAAAAAAAACACTCATCATTATCTCAATCCCCAAAAAGGATAACTTCAAAAATTCAGAGAATAAAGAAGTGAAGAACATAGTAGAAGTCTTCGTGCTTCGACTGCGGGGGCCACCGAGGCCGCACGTCTTACTTTATAGCAACGGTGTAAGGCTGGTTTTAAGATTTTGGTAGGGCAAAGATACAAACTTTCAGCTTATTTTTATGATTGTTTATGTTTGTCTGTATTATATATTTCACAATTTCCTATTAGATCACGAAAAAATATTGTTTTCCGTCGTACAACGGTTATATGACAATGGTTTGATAACAGTCATATGTATCTGTAAACGTTTTCCGCAAATGCCCACTTGAAGATTGCAATTGAATAAATTTACTCTTTAAATTGATTTGTTATTATTTTAAATCTAAATAACGCGTTTTTAAAACAACTTTCGATAGCAATAAAAAATACTATAAAATTACAGGAGGCCAATTATTTTTGTTTGCTGCTACATATATAGAAAAAAAAAATTTAATCTTAATTTCAAATATCGATTATCGCCGTTTTATTGTTATGCTTTATTTTTTTTTATAAGGAAAGCTTGTTTACCTTTTTGATATAATGCAGTAACAAACGAGTAACAAACGTCCACCTGATGGAAAGTGGCAACTCCCGCCTATAGACATTTGCAATCCACCCCAGCTAATACTAGAATCTTACCTGACGTCGATCACAGATACGTTAAACCTGACACTTAACATTAATCATAATTTAGCATATTACTAATTTTTTATACCTTCACCAGTTTGAACAAAAGTTTTTTTTTAAATGGGACGACCGCGTTGCGTTTCATAGGTTTAATTTTTTTTTATGTAGAGCCCTAAAATATTTTCTAAAGCCAATGTAGCCCAAATTATAGCCTTAACTGTAGCCTTATGTGAAAGTCTCGTGAAAAGCAGTTCAGCGGTGAGATTAATCGGAACAGACACACATACAGAAATCTTAATAATTGTTTTTTATACGTATTATATATACTGTCATGAGCATTTAGCAAAAAACAGTTTCTCATTACAAATAGATACTTTATTTTGTTTATTCGTATATATACAAAATTACATTAATTACAAAATCTGTATAAATATATACGAATAAAAGTATCTGTTTGTATATAATGATATATATCATACTCCATCGGAAAGAGGCCATGCACTCATCCTCGGAGGCAAGGTTGCCCTGTGGAAGCGGTTGTTAATTGATTAATTATATTATATCGAGTTTATTTCAGTAGCGCAAGGTCTCCTGATCAGCCCGTCTTTTGATACAATAAGTAGTAAATAACCAGAGTTGTCTTATTGTTAATGCTATAATTAATTAGTCCTTGTGAAATTTACTCATAGTTATCATCAGTCGTCAAACCTAGTGACTCCACTCTCAATCTTTGATATCCGATAGAAGAATAGTCTACCCTCAGCATCAAACTCATGTTTGAAGCTCATATTAACTACCTCCCTCTTTAAGAATTCATTATTTTGTAACGACCCCCAAAAATTTTCTGACAGGGCTGTTAAATACACCTAAGCCAGCCGAACAGGGCAGGAATAAGATCGATATGATGTACGTAGATGTATGTATGTACTCGATGTATGTATGTGATTTTGGATTAGATTATTAAAAAAAAACAATGTTCGTCCTCTCATCCGCTTCAATACTGCCTATTATTATCTGCTTCTACAGAAGGGCATTCTGACAAAGTGTGAGAAAGACTGCATCAACAGCACCAGAGTTCCAAAAAAAATTGCACGCCGTTCTAGGCTTTAAGCCTACTACCATCGTATTTCCATTAGCATCTTCAAATGAAGTCGGTAACAAAGTCGTCGATGCCAGCGGAGCTACATCGCTTCAAGATATTGCAGATAAACGCGGGGATACAACATCAGCGCTATGTTGCGCAATACGTTACCCAATATGTGGATAATGTCGGCTTTCACTCGCGGACAGGCGTCCGCCGCAAGCAATGACCGCCGCCTCTCCAAGAGGCCACGAAAGTTGCCGATAGTCTTATTCACCTATACAAATATAAGTCCTCTATATTGTGCTAAACTTAGTAGCCTAAAGCTAGTGCCCTATGTAAAATTTCTTTGCCGTGAATAACCATGACGAGACTACATCACATAAATAGTTTACAGTAAAAAATATAATAATATAATATTGTTCGTTTCATCTTACAATGCATGCGCAAGATTTTGGTGTAGAAACTTCTTTCTGAGGCATCCCCAGATTGCTATGATCGGCAACACAAAAACTATACAGCTATTCTTCAAATGAATTAAAGCCGGTGTTTGATTGATTGACCCTTGTGATGATGGACATATAAATAAGACTTTTAGATGCACATAAGGCTGTAAAAACATACCTGTTGTTAAAGTAAAACATTGGAATAAGTACAATGTATTTTATTTTAAGTCGCTGCACCGAAAACAAACCTATTTATATCAATGCAAAATATTTCTAAAATCCTGTAGGACGTAAGATACTTCTGACAATCTTGTGAGACCGAAGCATTTTTTTTGGAAAATAGCATAGTCGTGACGGGTGCACATTGCACATAACTTACAAAACAATATCTCTCATTGTCGTCATTAAACCTGGCTGTGTATGTGAAATATCACATGATTATCATATCACGAGTTGCTGTGAACAAGTTATTTTATGATGGATTTAATTCCTGTTGTTTTATGGCTCCGACATCGCTGCTTTCTCCACAAAACCACCACGATGACGAATCAATTTAATGCTAGCTACGTTATTCATAAGTAACAAAATTTGATCTTAATTGTACTCGTTCTTTTGGCGAGTTCAACAGATAGAAGCTCCTTTGAGATAATTAACTATTACATTTGTATGTGCCAGTTATTATCGTCCAATGGACAATGTACCCTTGTAAATAACCTTTCATGGCACGATTGTACTATCGACGTTCCAGCCTAAAACATACTCTGTAGCTATACGATTCTATTACCAATCGACTAAGGAAACACATGTATTCCGACTTAGTTCGCAGAAGTAGCAACACCTGTATGGTTGGTATCTGGTTAGAAATCAATAATTTTTTTATTCTGTGTACATATGTAGGTATTTCTTTTGCCGGAGTGACCCTCTAGGTGGACTGAATGCCCGTTTGATTACCAGCGAGTTAGGTACGTCTATGACCGTAAAGTTGGATATTCCGTTGAATAAAACATATTTTACCTACTTAAACTCAAAGGCAACGTATGTCAAATTCACTGTTCGGTTTAGAAGATCGTTTGTAGCTCTCGCTTTGAGAATCTGCTTTAGTAAATCTTATTTCTCTTATGATTTATCTGCGTGCGTGCTATAATGCAATCCGGTAACAGGTAGAGCATTCGGAAACCACTTGTGGTTACAACAATCGATCGTTGATAGTTGCAATACGGGTAAAAATCCTTTGTAGTTTCTTAACAAATTTGTTTAATCAGTTGTAAATGGTAAAGTACTCACTTGATATCGCGAATCAAATCAGCGACCTTCGGGTGTAGTATAATGTTCCATCTACTATTAGAATATGATTATGACTTGTACACGCTTTACTTTGCGAAATATTCGTTCAGGCTTTATAATTATTGGCTATATAGGAACAGCAGCAAAATAAGTTAGATAAAATCCATTAATTTAGAATTATGTTTACGTGTTGTTACTACCATAACTTCACTCGTAGGACTCGTTGTAAGGTTACGTGTAATACCACACATCCTAGTCTCAATAAAATGTCTTTAAATTTCTGTATTACTTGAAACTTTGAGACACACACATCCACTTTCCGGCATATATTGACACGAACGAGCCTAGTTTACTCTAATTACATTAGCTACATTTAATTTTAATACATATAATTGATTCCCTAAAACAAAAAGCCCACAAAATTGCTTTGATACGTAAAAATACAAAACCAGATAGAAATATTCGTAAGAAATCGTTGAACTGGGTTCGACACGGAAGTACGTGCCTTTGTTTCCTCCGCTAATGCAGGAGTTAACAGCGATCGTTATAAATAGACCCCGTCGGTCTGGCTCTGACACGCCTCGAACATGTTGTTCCAAATCCATATAATGAGTTTTATACAAGTAATTTACCCACGCACATATAATGCGAAAGTGAAGAGGGCAGATATAAACAGTTGGTTCGGAGAAACAGCTCATCCTCAGGTAAGCTGGTTTACGAGCACCGGAAAACATTCTCTTATCTGACGCTTTTCGCTGGTATCTCGATTAAAAACAATATCATAGTAATGTCCATTACTTTATTTTGTACATATCTGAAATGAAGTATCCGAAGTAACCTAGAGAATACCGGAAAGATTTCTTTCTATTAAATACGCCAAAAAAGTATAATTTCTCAAGTGCGTACGAAAGCGTTAAAGATACGGTATATCCTATGTGACTGGACTCCGACGGCACCTTCATGTTTTTGTACCTTATTACAGTAAAGTTAAATGCTGTTGGAATCTGGTTTGAAGTGTGTGGTAAGACAGGCGTACGTATCCGTTCCAACGTAGTCTTTGGGGGTAGCAACGCATCTGCGGTTGGTCACTGTCAAGCAGAACTCTAATCTGATTTGAGATTGATTACAGATGTCCTTATGCGGCAGTTGCCACTTGTCAGCAGGTACATTGCATGCTCCTTTGCTAGTTCCATAATATAAAAAGTACGCACAAGCTTTTTTTAAAACATTACGACTATTTTGTACCTACGAATTGTCAAAATATCTCGTGGAAAAGGTGCTAGAGAAAATTCTCTCACGCAAAGCAGACATCACTGTAATTACTAACGTGGGAAATATTTGAGTAAAATGCCAAAGTTTCATAATTTTGGGATGGCTGCCACAACAACGCGGGGTAGGGCCGTGGGCTCATGGGGCGTAGACACGCTTCCAATAAACACGTTTTTTTATGTAATAGTTAAAATAGTCGAGCCTATGTACATATCGATCAATTTTATGTAGGTTTAGATCATTTAATCTTCAAGTCGATTACAGTGCGGCTGCTTTAAAGGAGTTCGCACGCAGAATGAGTATTTCTTACAACACCTAAACAGAACATAATAACCCAAATAATTAAATAAATAAAATAGAAAACAATTTATTTTGGAAGTATTCAATCCTATTGATGAAAAAGGAAAAAAGAAACAACTAGTACTAAAATAATAAAGTTAATATATATATTACAAACTTCCAGACTCAGAATGCAAATCAAAATTAGTTGTTTTGATATCTGCCTGGCTGAGTATCGACATCTGATCTCTTTGGTACAGTGACAGAACATAGGACACTCTAGTTAGATGCTGCACATTAAATCTGATCGTGAATCTTATATTATGATTCCAAAATTCGGCGATATCCGTGTATGAGTAACATGAAGTTTAAGAATTGGCGAACATCCGCGTATCCACATCAGTGCGTCTCTGTCATATTTACCAAATATCCTCGCCCTTGGCCGACTCGCTCCCGTTAATAGATCACATCGCGAATCGATTCCAGGGTCAAGTTAAACATGACCTTGTCAACTGCATTTGCACTGCGAACACCCGACTGCCAACATGTCAAGGTCGAACAGAAATAGCAATTGCTAAATCCATGGTTTACTGTTCCACCAATGGCAACAGAATGTAGTGAATTTCAATGAAAACATCTGAAATATTTGCTGCCATTCGCAAATTGTTTGTTCTCGACCTGTTATAAGCTTAGACATAACATTACACGTCCAAATATTTTTGAACGAAATGTAATTAATGAGCTTACACATGTACACTAAACTAAAATACATTACAAATAACCGTCCAAGTGCGAGTCAGACTCGCACAGGAAGGGATCGGTACGAAAAAAATTAAAAGAGCTTCCTACTTAAAAATTGTTTAAAAATATATCTAAACGATTTGCTACTTAACAGAGAATCGAGCTGTTGTATGTAGCACGATAAGTACAAAGAGTAATGGATCTCTGACTTAGTTAAGTCGAACGAGTAGTCCAGGTAAAATGTATCCTAAGAATAACCGTAACATTTCAGCACAAAAACATGCCATACACTCCGACTGCATGTGCATAGTATTGAACGATTTACCAAGTTATTTTAAGATCGTAAACTTTTATAGGTTTACGTCATACGTCTATAACTGCAAAAAAATCAACCTCTATTTAGTGGATTCACAGGAAATAGGCTGTGACGGGCGGATAGTCAGACAAACACACGAGTGATATTGTATGCGTACATTTTTTCTAAGGAACCTAACTAAATTACTAACATTTGGGTATGTGCTAAAATATAAGACTTTTGATATCATATTATGTTAATCATATTTGTTACAAACTCTACTACATAATGAAAAATAGTATAAAATACAAATATTAGTGTACTAGGCTAATAAAAATTAATAATTGAATATAAAAGGCCTCATCCAAATTTCTGGATTAAGACATTACCTCGTTAAAATCATATTATTTTTCGCGGGCCCTCATATACCTGTAAATAATTATCCCTGTCTATATTTGCAGTTCTCCAGTAGCGCGATATTTTATCAAGTCTTTATTTATATCAAATGGCAGATGCTACAAACCTTATCGCCACTATTACCCTGTTTATGACGATAAACTGATAAATGAATAGTAAAGCTATAAATAACGTACAACGTCAGATTGAATTTATGAATACAAATTAAAACTTCATACTGTTTGTTAATGATTTAAAACATTTTATCAAATAGATGGTCCCATCTTCTATGTCTTTACTAAAAAAACCGCCATTATCATTTTGACGTACAATACTATGAACATATCTATCTATTAGTCGCGTATATATATTTTTTTCGCGATGTCGAGACCGATCGACATAATTCAACCGTCATTGAATGCGCCCAGTTTCACAGGGGGTCCCATTTCGTGGAAATTTGAAAATTTTCGCCCGTATTCCCGGAAAATTTGTAAAACACGAATTCTTATAATCTCGAATAACTCGAATGTTTGTGGATTTCCATTTTCTTTTTTTCATTTGACAGAGAATTTCGTTGCGGAACTTTCGTTCCTGGACATGGGTATGGTCTGATGATTAGCTCTTTGAGTTTGAGTTCTTCTCCATAACAAAACACCTTCTAAAGTGGTGGTAAATTCTTGACGTTCAAAAAGAATTCTGTAAAGGATCTACTTTGAATAAAATATTTTGATTTTTGATTTTGATTTATTTTTCAAAATTAAAGCAGTAAACGAGTATAATCTACATGATGATGAGTGGGCCTTACCGTCTATAATCGGATAACCTAAAGTCGTTTACGGATGCGTTGTTACCCAACGAGACTAACTTAGAAAGCTTGTAATTTAATACTTAATACATGTGTGTATAACTGCGATGTTGCCATGCAACAAACGAATCACTATGAGCCTCTTTTTTAAGGTCACTTACTTCAAAAAGTGCTTTTTTATCCAAATATAATAGATTTGTCGAGTAAAATTAGAAAAATCCGAAGTTACACCGTAAGTCGAATGAAATAGTAAGTCTAAAACATGGTCAGTACACGCTTAGTTCCTCATTATGAATGGTCGCACGCGAACACAATATCGTATTTCATGGTCCAGATGTAAACCGGAACCGGACGTGACGGACCGCCGGACAGGTATAATGTTGCGTCCAGATAACATAAAGGCCATTCAAAATGTCATCTATATGTACCTTTACGTATTTATTGGTAGCGATTATGAAACGATTCAGCATACATACCATTCCCTGCTTTACTTGTGAAAATTAACAAATATTTTTGGATGTCTATTCTAGGTATCATTGACTTTTCGTTGATTAATTTATCACGTGCTTTAACGAAACAAAATATTGTGAGGAAACCTTTATACCAGTGAGTTTTATACCTAAAAAAGTTGTTAAAAGCTTGCACTTATTTCTACTTATTTCTGCCTAATAACAGCAGTGTTAAGCGCTGCTGTGTTCTGGTTTGAATGGTGTGGTAAGGGAGATAAACT